>BQNB010073464.1:0-32109 GCA_026074375.1 Tanacetum coccineum
TAGAAGTCCATAGGTATGATATAAAAAAGGAGTAAAAGTGAGAATAAGAGAAAAGTGCCGACTAAGATAGAGCTAGTACTGGAACAAACCCAACAAGGTACTAGTTATGAAGTCTCAGTAAGCACTGAAGGGGTTGAAGAATTAAAAAGAAAATTTAAGATAAAGGGTGAAAAGAAAGAAGCCCTCCTTACACTTAGGCAGAAACCGGGTTAATACATCTGCTGTCAGAAACACAAAAATGATTGCTGACATTGAAGACTGAAATCATGGACCTAGTGATGCAATGCACAACCCTCCCTAGCCACTTAGAATCTCTCAAAAGATTTCTATTTTATTTCTCACGGAGATTACACGCATTTCTATAAACTTTCTCACTCCGTACTAGTTGGTATTGAAAAGGTGGCAGTCAGCTCCAGCCTCCGATCACTAAAACCAAAGTGCACTATTGAGTCTAAAGCCAAGAGATCATCTATAAATCTCATTAGGACACTATTCGAATGTATTTGTTGCTCAAACATTGTGAAAACAAGTAATGATTTAAGAGTCCTACGCATTATCCTTATGATTTTGCCAGAACATCAGAGTGATACCAAAGTTATTCACAATGACGATGGAAATACTTCTATAGCCAACATCAAACAAGCTCTTGGTAGGTGACTTTTACGATTCTATACGAATCAAGCTTGTGACAACTGGAAAGAAACGATGGTGCGATTCTATATGAATCAAACTTGTTTTAGTATATGAATTGACAATTGATGAATTTTGAAATGCTTAAAACTCTCGATGTGTCGTATCGATTGATTTTTTCTCAAATCAATTTTTATTTCAACCGGTGAGATAGTAACTCGCTGGTTCACTCTTGCTGTGTTGTCTACTTTGAGACATTCCGGTAATGAGAACATGCTGAGTACAATGAATCTAATACATATGTGTTAGAAAGATTCAATACTACAGCTGGAAATACTGTCAAGGATATTCTTAAATTGAATCTACCTGATCACAGGTCGATCCTCACGGATTCGAAGGTTACTCCAACTAAACACGGGTGAATGACAAAGCCATATTCGTCCCCCCAATTTTATTGCTAACTGTTTTATTTTAGGAATATATAAAGATGGACGTAGAGGTACCTGATTCTAGCAGACTCACAAGATTCATAGCCACATGCTCATACTCGACCGACATTTATAAAGACATCATGAAAGCTCAAGTACATGTTTCAAGACTTCCGCTACTCTGATACCATACGTCCTTCTTGAAGCGACGAAGTGTTAAAGTTAAAGAACTTCAAGAAAGATGCATCATTAAAGCTTTCAAGTTATCATATCAAGAAAAGTATGAGCATGTCGGTCCAAAGTCACAAGATCACAAGATGGCAAGATTACAAGACGATGTAAAGAGATTATGCTTGGTTGATGATCTCAAGAAGTTCAAGATCACATTCATATCAAGTCAAAGATACAAGTCAAAGCCTAAAGTTAATGATAACTACAACATATCACAAGTTAAAGATTGAAGTTAAAGACTACGAGCTCAAGACTAAAGTCAAAGCATAGTATGATAGGTTTAAGTTTTTGTAAATTGGAGTGACCTCCCTTAGGGGGAGATTGTTAGGAATACAAAAAGTATCGGTCACTTCCAATATAGTTAGTCGTTGCTCGTAGATTAATCATATGTAATGTTAGTAACCTAACCGGGCCAAAGGCACATGAAAAGTCCATGACTGGCCATAGCTAGGAGTATTTATACCCTCTCCACACATAGAGAGGGTGTTGGTTGTTCATTTTCTCACCTAGTAATCTAATTGTTTTTACTTTAAAGTTTTAATTATACCCCTTTTTCTTTTCATTTTCTTTTAATCTTTAAACAAAAAACACAAACCTCATCTCTACTTGGGTCTCTTTTATTCACAGATCACATTGTCGGCCACCGACGTTCGTCTATCATCACACCTCCATTACCCCGACCATAACGTTATTAGTGACCATGACTTTAGGAGATATA
Organism: Tanacetum coccineum; assembly: GCA_026074375.1. Lineage (NCBI taxonomy): Eukaryota > Viridiplantae > Streptophyta > Magnoliopsida > Asterales > Asteraceae > Tanacetum > Tanacetum coccineum. Next base: position 2,008 of record BQNB010073464.1, read on the forward strand.
CATTTTATTACTAGTTTCATTCCTATCAAAAGTTTAAAACGACAAACAACTCTTTTGATGTTCCTATAAAAAATAATTTTCAAATACTAATTTCATTTGCATTTATACATGAATATGATGGTAAGTTTACGCTATTTAATACAAGTATAATGTTTGCTAATCTTACAAGCGATTTTGTAATGAAAATAAAGGTTTTAGACAAGCCTCATATTTTTAAACAGGATAGACATTTCCAAACAGGACAGACTTTCCAAACAGGATAGTGTCTCCAAACAGGAAATAAAAAGAAACAGCCCATTAGTCAATGTTTTGTTTATAAGTTAATATGGCCCAAAGGCCCATGTAAATCCTTACAAGGCCCATGGCCGGCCACATTTAGAGTAGATAAATACCTCTCTTCCATGCCTTGGAGGGTTGTTGTTGGTTGTTTCGCACTTCACCTTAATGCATTTCATGTTCTTTACTTTCTCTCACTAGAAAATACATCCTTCCTTTCACACTTTCTCTCTCTAGTTCTTACTTGAATATTAAAAGATTACTTATATTCTACATAAGACACAAATGATAACTTTGGAGAAAAAGTAACTACCTTATAAGCTCATTTTAGCTAAACATAAATTATCGCTTCTTATATGAGCATCTCCCAATTGAATGTTATTGCTTAAAAATGATATAGGAGGAGTTTAAGCTTATGGTATACACATTGAAACGTTTAACTAACCATTTATATATGTTTAAATTTTTTGTTAATGAACAAATGATATAAATTTGTTTGATTTTAAAGGTATGCAGAGACTCGATATATTTTTAGGTCAGTTTATATTAGGAAAAGAGTTTTTGTAGTTACGTTTGTATCAACAAAAAATAAGGATAATGGAACAATTACAATACAATCTATATAGCGTTCTAATCTAGACGAGTAATCAATTTACATTCAACCTAATTAAGACCAATCATTAAGATAACCATTTGAATATTTAATCCTTATTAATTTCACTATTTGGCCATAAACAATACTGAGTAGCGGACCATTTTTAAAACAAAAAAATGTTGTCCAGACATAAATTATACCACCAATTTAGAGTAAAATACCGGAAAAACAAAAATGTTAAAACCAAAAAAGGCAACTTGCCAAACTGATGCGGTTGTCATTAGACTTCAACAAGAAATTTTACAACTCCCTAGGCGGTGCACCTATTCTTGTAGTGTAGTATAAGCAAGACTCGGGGGGTTGTTATCGTTCTCTAGAGGAATAGGTTGGGAAGGCTTAAACATAATCTAACAGAGGTCTATGGGGTTGAGAGAAGATTCTTTTTGTATTTTTATTTTATAGAAAGCAGGTAAAATCATGGTTTGAGAGGTTGGTTTAATTAAACTAATAATTACTAAAATATAATCTAAACTACTGGTGATAACTTTATGATAAAAGGATGTATTTACTTAATCATGTATTACTTCTTAGATTGCTTCTCCTAATCATGTTGCTTTGTCGCACTTGTGATGATCTGTGTAAGTATTTCCTAAGTCATGAACGAATTACACGAACCCACCGTCTATTTAATATTCCGTTAAGGCAACGCACAAGTAAGGTAGTATGAAGACTATTACAAGGCCCCTAAGAGTATATTAAATTCAATTGAAATGTATTAATAGGGATCAACCATATTAGGGGTAAAGTAGTATGAAGACTGTTACCGATGACATCCTTTCTACACACTCGCGTTTCCCTAGACGTCTATGCCAATTTAAAATCTTATGGCTAGTTTTCTAAAGCCTAACGCGCACATCCATCACAAGAATCAACATTAAAAGGATCTACAATCTAAGTTTCATACAATCATAAGTAAATACAAAGGAGGGTTTAGCCTAGCATGTTATAAATAAAGCAAGAACATAAATCAATCAAACAACACATAAACATATTGAATGATTAAAGATAAACAATCTTACTTGATTAAAACATAGATCAAGGTCAGTTACAATATGGTTTTTAGGCCCTAAAGATGGCCTAAAAGCTGCTAGAATGATTAGGGTTCGTCTCCCAAAACTTATACAAAGTTACACACTAAAAACCCTAAAATCGGTTTTGTATATATAAGAAAAGCGTCACGACGGCGTCGTGTTGTAATCATGACGCCGTCGCCAAGTGGAATCTTCTAGAGCCGTTTTAAGTCGACTACGTCCTAACGTCATCGTCAAATCCATGACCCGTCACTAGAAAGATCACGACGGCTCGCTTGAAGCCTGCGACGCCGTCTCCATGCTCTGTTTGCATCACTTTAAGAGATTTGGTGTTAAGGTCGTGGTCTTGTCTGTTTCTTCTCTAAATGTGCCCAAGTTACGTGTAGTCTGTGACACCGTCTCCATGCTCTGTATGCATAATTCTTCAAGATAAATGGTGTAGAGTCGTAGTCTTGTCGGTTTCTTCTCCAAATGAGCCCAAGTCACGTGTATTTCCTTCAAATGCCATCCAAGTGCTAAATATATGAAAACAAATGATTAAGCACATAATCTGGGCATATTTGCATGATTTATGAGGTTAAATGACCCTGAAATAGTGTGAAAATGACACCTCATCAAATACCCCTACACTTGAGATTTGCTTGTCCCCAATCAAATGGGCTTTTCTACCTAGACAATAGCAATATTGGGGGCATTTAACCTACTCTTTAGAAGCAGTTTACAACACAACCTTCTAGACCTCGTAATTAAAAGCACGGAAAGTAAATACTAGAACCTCACATAAGTGTTTGGGATTCTCTCTTTCTCTCGGGTGTATAATAAATTACAACAACTATAGGAAAAGGAAAATTAACACTCGTTACATGTCATAGCATATAAATTACCATAGGCTTGGTAAATGATCAAACCTCTACCGCTAGGCGCAAGTATTAATCATTACTATCAAATAGGTCTTTTAAAGGGTTGCGGGGTGTAAGTGTAAGATAACATTAATGGAAACGGAAACGAAAACGGATGGGATACATTTAGGGAGTGAATTTTGGGTGAAAAGTTTAGCTAATCATTTATGAGAATACACGATGGTTGGGTTACTAAGCCAAAGACACGGACAAAGATATACAAATTCTACAAAACTCTATATCAATCTCTTTTCTTTTTCTTTTTCTTTTTCTTTTTCTTTTCTTTTTTTTCTTCTTTTTTTTGATAACATAATACATCACTTGGGGTTTATAGTTGCACCCTCACACTTGAGTTTTAGAACTCATAATTACAATCTAACTAGTGACCCGAATTGAGGTAGATCAACATAACATGGAGATTATTTGACAAACATATGAGGGTATTGACTTAACTTTTCTTCCCCATTCTTCTGCGAAATAGATACTACCGTGAATCCCAACCGTCCCAAAACTATATTTACAAGGATAAAGACTTAGCAACCATGTATTCAATAATTAACTTGGGTTAAAACAATAGTGTACCTAAAGCGAGTACATACAAGGTAGGCTAAGGCGATTTGAGTGTTATGATTGGTTATAGGGTTAACAATGCTCTTCATTAATAGTCCAGATTAACCAGAAAATTACGAGAACCGTAAAAAAGGATAGGCTCAAAGGGGTATACTAGGGGTATCCTACACTTAAAATGAGTGCATTGCAAGGGTGTGGGATAGTTATATAGTCGAGGTGACCATAATAACAATTACAGGTTTAAAACATGGGTTATTCCTAGTGCCTCTTATCTAGCAAATCCTAATACTCACTATGTGGTCTCGGGATGCATCACAAAAACAAGTTTTAGAATTTAATACACTACCGGTACACTCATATAATTTAATACCGATACCAATGCTCCAGAAAAGGCGACAAATACCATACGTACACATCCGTAACAACGAAATAGACACATATGACTGCATTCGAACTTTAACTCGAGAAAGCTAAAGATATAAATTATCTTAGGTAAGAATGGATACCCGAATTCCTATAGATCTAAAGGCGAACCTCACATTTTTGGGGTGAAACTTTGAGGGTTTTTGTGCTAGTCATATAAATTCCTATCGATGAGATGGTAATAATACTCGGTTTCGTCGGTATGTGTTATACAAAAAATTAAATTTGGGTTAAAATTACCGTCTATGCTCTGTTTCGATATATTACTCATCATTTTAATGACAAAGCAAATGGCAATTGAAATAATAGTTTCTAAGGCTTATTTCCCCCTACACTTAAGTTGAACATTGTCCCCAATGTTCTTTAGAAGTACCCGTAAAACGAATAAAGAGAAAAGAAAACAAGTAAAAGAAACTAGTACTCCTCTAGTTTGCTCAATATGAACAAGAAAATGCGATAACTGGTTAAATCATCCTCCAAGAATCGTCATATGAAACTTCCTAAGAACTTCCAAGCTTCTTCTCATCAAATATAACCTGTAAATCAAAGACGAGATACAACTATACCAAGCGTAATATCCACGGGTGAATGATAAATACAACCTCATTAACTAAGTTTAGACTCTACAAAAGCAATAAAGATAGGATGAAAATACTAATGCAGTCGTGGTTTTCTGCATGTTTTAAAAAAATTACAAATTCTAGAAATTATAACAAAGTTATTTTTCAAAAATTCAAGAAAATACGAAATTTACAGTGTCTGGGTTGGCGACACCGTCAGGAGAAATCCTGACGCCGTCTCCAGACACTGTAAAGAAAATTCTCTTCGCTTTCTGAAAAAAATTATGCACAAGTATCCTATTAGTTATTTCCTGTAAATTTTACTTCATAAACCACAAAATTGATTAGTATAACCATATGACACAAAAAACACACAAGACACACCTAATATGCAAGAAAATAATATATTGGGTTGCCTCCCAAAAAGCGTTTGTTTTTGTTCGAGTTACGAGCCTGACTCTACGCTTATTTGACGCGTAAAAGGTGGGTCCCCCTACACTTATCATTAAGTGCGGGTGATAGTAGCGATACACATCATTTCGATGAAAGTATGCCACGTAAAGTGAAGGTGGTGTATAAATATTCAAGGGTTTTACGGCCTTCATCCTAAAACTACCCGAATCCTTTGGTTTGATAGGTTGATTTGAAGTTAGAGAGAAATTATGACAAATACTTGAGGTTATGTCATTCTTATAAATATTATGCTCCAGCGATTCTTTATCCATTCTGGTTCCCATCATCTTTATCGCGACTTCATCTTCATCTTCGTACTCAATCTTATTTTCCTCAAATGAATGAAGTATTGGCATTTTGAGGTTGGAACTTAGGTGTTGGTGAGGGGTTCTATAGATCCCAGGGAACAGCCTTAAGGTGCGAATTTAAGAGAAGTACCTTATCGCCTCTTTCATGTCAGTCGTGCTTTTTAACCGTTTATTTCCTGCGGGGGGGGCATCTTTTTGTTCTTTCTTATAGTGAGATGAGACGACTCATAAGCATCGAGCCGCATTTTGTTCCAGCTCATTAATCTGTAAGATCTAGTTTTTTCGCCCCTACTTCATAAGTCCAGTTGTCAAGTTCTAAAATGGCCCAGTAGGCCTTTGTGCTCTAATTTGACAGGAATATGGCACGCCTTTCTGTAGATTATTCTAAATGGGGTTGTTCCTAAGGGGGTTTTAAACGCTATCTGAAATGCCCATAATGCATCATCCAACTTCTAGGACCAATATTTCCTATTGTTTTTTTTTAGGTTTCTCAAGGATTTGGGGGGGGGGGGGGGGAAGGGGGGAGGGGGGGGGGGTGGGGTGGGGGGGAGGGGGGGGGGGGGGATACGTTTTATTTCCTGGTTTGTGTTTTTGACTTGCCCGTTCGTCTGAGGGTGATACGCGGTCGAGAATCGGTGAACCACTCGATATGTTTTCATTTCTTTCTCCATTTGGTAGTTGTAGAAATGAGTACCCCTATCACTAATAAGGGCCTTTGGTATTCCAAATCGTATAAAATAGTCCTTGAGGAACTTACTTACGTTCCGAGCAAGCATTGGTGGGAAAGGCCATGAGCTCTACCCACTTTGATACGAAGTCCGATAGCTACCAGGATGTATTTATTTTCGTTTGATGAGGGGAAAGGTCCCATAAAGTTAAATCCCTAAACATCGAATATTTTGTAGACTTGGATGTATTTTTGAGGTGTTTCGTCCCTTGAGGAGATGTTTCCTGCTTGTTGACATGCATCGCAAACTTGGACCAACTTACGTGCATCGCGGAAGATATGTGGCCAGTAGAACCCGGCTTTAAAGACTTTTCTTGCAGTAGTGGCGATGCCATGATGTCCTCCAGATGGTCCGCTATGACATTGTCGAAGGATTTGTGCTGCCTCATCTCCGGCTACGCACCTTCGTATGATTCGTCAAGCACACCATTTGAAAAAAAAAAATTATAAGGAAAAAAAATTTTTTTTGGGGGGGGCCCTCATCCCAAAAGTAATGCCTAAAATCGCTGAAGAATTTTTGCTTCTCTTGACGGGTGGATCGGAAGGGTAGTACTCGGCTAGCTAAATAGTTAGCATAGTCAGCATACCACGGTTTGTTGTTCTTGTCAGAAACAGCCATTAACCGCTCCTCAGGGAATAAGTCCCTTATTTTAGCCTTGGTTAGCTTTCCAAGGTCGGGGTTTTAAAGTCGGGAGAGATAATCAACTGCTAGATTTTGAGCACCTTTCTTATCACGGATCTCGATATCGAATTCTTAGAGTAGCAGGATCCATCGAATCAGCCGTGGTTTTACGTCTTGTTTTGTGAAGAGATACCGCAGGGTAGAGTGATCCGTGAAAACGATGGTCTTGGTGGTTGTGTAGTTCTCTTGTGCTTCGTTCATGGTTTTGTTGGCATAGTGTATGGGCTTGAAATGTTTGTTGATCCTTTGTCCTAGCACTGCTCTGACAGTATAATCACTTGCGTTGCACATGACTTCAAATGGCAATGACCGATCCGGTTTGATCATGATTGGTGCCTGCGTCAATTCACGTTTTAACTTATCGAATGCTTGGATGCATTCTTTGGAGAAATTATATGGGGTGTCTTTAACTAGGAGCTGAGTCATTGGGCATGCGATTTGCGAGAAGTATTTTATGAATCTTGTATAGAAACCAGCATGTCCTAGAAAGCTTTGAATGGCTTTCACATTCGTGGGATATGGTAGTTTAGAGATTGCCTCGATTTTTGCTTTATCGACCTCAATTCCTAAACCTGAGACCTTATGGCCGAGGATGATTCCTTCCTTTACCATGAAATGGCACTTTTCCCAGTTTAACACAAGGTTGGTTTCCTTGCACCTTTTTAGCATCTTTTCAACGTTTTTTAGGCAATGGTCGAAGGAACTACCAAAGACAGATAAATCGTCCATAAATACCTCCATGCTATCCTCGATAAGCTCATAGAATATGGCTGTCATGCAGCACTGAAAGGTTGTTGGGGCATTGCATAATCCAAAGGGCATTCATTTATATGCGAAGGTTCTGTAAGGGTATGTAAATGTAGTTTTCTCCTAATATTCGGGGGTGATATGGATTTAAAAATATCCTAAAAACGCATTTAGAAAGCAGTAGTACTCATGCCCAGCTAGGCGTTCAAGCATCTGATCGATAAACAGAAGTGGAAAGTGATCTTTCAGGTTTGCGTTATTCAATTTACGATAGTCGATACACACGCGCCATCAAGTGACCGTCCTTTACGGGATGAGCTCGTCCTTCTCATTCTTTACTACGTTCATATCATCTTCTGTTAGGACAATGTTGGGTTTATTGATTTGATGATTACAAAACTACATATGCTTAAATGAAGACGAATGAAACAACAAGGGCTTAATGAGACACTTTGGTATTCTACATATGGAAGAATTAAAAGCTGGAAGATTTCCATGAAGATATGCATTGAAAAGTCAAAGAAATCAAAGATAGCTTCTTAGTACTTCTAGGTTTACCTTGTAAACCTTATATAAAAAAGATTAGGCTGCTGTGTGATAGTGCAATCCAGAAACATAGAGCTCTCCCAATGAGAGTCTAGTAAACATGTGTGTCTGTGTACATAGTAGTTAGTTAGTTAATAGTTATTTAGCTAATAGTTAGTCTATAATGTGTAGCCTCAAGGATTGTAAATCCCTATTACTAGTTAGAGTAACCATTCTATGATTTGATCACATAGAATTGGGGTTGTGATTAATAAAAGAAAACCTTATGATAACATTGATTCGTTCCTTATTAATTCCGTTGTGCAAATATTTAATCTGTGTTATCATTATCCTAGATGAGAACTAATCATTCACAAGTCTTAAATGATCTAAGGAGTTATATCAGACTCCACAATTGGTATGAGAGCCTCCTGGCTCTTTATCTAGGATCTACAAGGTGTTTTATGGTTAATTTCATGATGAAAAGAATGTTTAATTCGACAAGGGAACAGATTGGTGATTTAAAGAAAAGAATAAATATTTACAATTCGGTAAGAACATACATGTTGTAAGCACAGGTATCGTATTTTTTGGTTTACGATTGATTTGTAATGGGTAAAATAAAACCTTAAGTTACTAGGGTTCGATCGTTGAATCATAGATTTACTTTGAATAACTCTGCTTGTTTCCAACGAGTATGGCTACTGGTGGGTTAAGATGGCATGACTGTACGAATGAGCTTGAAAAGTAGCAGTTGGTGTTGATCGTTTGCTATTGGATATTGTAAACTCATGAAGGTTGTGCTCAGATTCGAATGCAACATAATGTTGCTAAAAGGTATGTTTGTGCTGCCAATGAATGAAATTTACTACTGCATAGTTTATATTAGTACTGCCAACCAAAGTCAAGGGGAACGAGTTAAGAGATTTATGCTAGCATATTCGTTTGTGTTGCCAAGATAAATTAATACAGCCAAGGCTGCTATTAATAAGCAATTAAAACAGCTTGGACACACATACTAACTGCCATGTTTTTCTCGTTACTACTGCTGTCAAAGTGACAGATTAGAGACAGTTTAGTAACAGATAAAGTGTCGCTAAATAGTATGGGAGGAAGGAGAATACACATTAGTGACAGTTTAGTAATGGATAATGTGTCGCTAAAAGCTATGGGAGGAAGGAGAACACAATATATGCGATGATTCCCCCAAAATAGTACACAGCTTTGTGACACTAAAAAGCGTCGTCTGGATACTTAAAAAAAGGTATCCTTAAATAGTGGTTATAAGTAGTACTGCTTGTTGGTTCTTTACTACTGCTCGTTTATACTTAATTCTGCCATGTTCGTGTTAATACTGTTGTGTGGATGTTTGTACTACTGGTGTATAGCAGTTAATACTGCTAGGCTTCTTTTGCTAGTTAATACTGCTCAGGCAATTTGGTTTTTATACTCCACTTAAGTTAATACATGACGCGAGTATAAAATACTACTAGGTTTAAAATTGTTTATACTGCTAGTTATGCGCTATCTCGATAAAGGGCAAGTTTTAGTTTATCGGATGACTATACCATACAGAAAGGAAGTTTTTGTTTGGATTTCTACTGTTGTGAACTAGGGTTTTTGGTTTTAAATGTTCTTAAACGTTTCAAAGGCTCGTATTTTGGATTATTTGTTCGAATTGGTTACGAAGAAGATTGATTATCACCTATTTGAAGTTGAAGTGGAGTTTTTTTTCGAAATGATGTGTGTTCTTATCATATCTTAAACGGCTTACAACGTTTAGAGATAACTTGTTCATGCTTAGAAACGATGTGATGAAGACTTGACAAATCTAGCAAAGGTGTGTGATCTAACTTATGGTGCTCAATGCTCGCATTTGCATATCACTTGTATGGGTCTTATAGAAGAAGAGGATTTTTGTCAAGAGGTTTGCGAACTACTTATATATCAACAGATTTATTTATAAGTATTGACACACGTGATAAAGTACAAGATATAAACCACAAGTTTGGGGTTATCTACTTCATAAATCAAGTCGTTATACTTAGTTTTCTTCATCAGTAATCATTACACAGAGCCTACAGAGTTGAAGATTCAAGAGATGGTTAACATATTTTTTAGGGGAAGCTTATTGTTAACATGTTTAACCATCTACATGAACCACTTGAGGGGAAGTGTTTTGTTACTACTGCTGATCATTATTACTACTACTAGTTTATATTTCTACTGCTCCAGAATTCATTATTCCTTTATTGTGCATAATGTGGACAACTTGAGTCATTGGAAAGAAGGATAGTATGTGGTATATGGATTTTGTAGTGTTATGATGCAAGTTGCATATCTTCAGAGAACCCTATTCGATTATTAAAAAAATGGAAGAAGATTACAGGTTTATTGATTTGCAGCTTATTATGTGTGGTGGCATGTTCAAGGAAGTCTTAAGTCAAGGGGAAGCATTGAAGATTGTTTCATTCATATATCAAATAAGGGAAGATTGTTAAGTTTATTGATTTGAGGATTGCAAAACTACATATGCTTAAAGGAAGACGAATGAAACAACAAGGGCTTAATATGACACTTTGGTATTCTACATATGGAAGAATTAAAAGCTAGAAGATTTCCATGAAGATATGCATTGAAAAGTCAAAGATAGCTTCCTTAGTACTCTAGGTTTTCTTGTAAACCCTATATATAAAGGGTATTAGGCGTCTGGTATAGTGCATCCAGAAACATAGAGCTCTCCCAATGAATAGATCTATTAGGGATTGACAATCCCCGTTCGGGTGACTAGCTATCACTGGGAACGAACGCATACCATGTCGAATTTGGGATGTTGCAGGGTTAGCACATCATTCACGGACACCAGTTGGCAATTTATAATTGCATTCATATACGTCGAGCCTCGGTGTCATGAGCTTAGGAAACGTAATTACTTTTATGATGTTTGCATTTGTTGCTTAATCATACACTTGGAAATCTTGCGGTCCTACCATTGATTTACATAAACCTATGAATTCACCAACTTTATGTTGACGTTTTAAGCATGTTTTTCAGGTCAATAAGGCACGAAGTGCGATGATACATTGGGAGTCAATAATTGAAGAGTCAACACCTAAGATTTGGGGTCTTATTACATTTTGGGGACAATTGTTATAAACCGAAATCTTTATCTATTTTGTTGAACCATTTGAAGCCATGAGCTTATGTAACAAACAAGTATTTTGTTAATCCAATGTATCTTTTTCAAACGACACGTTTAGTAGTTGTTCTCTGATCTTGTGCTATTGACCCAATAATGTAACGCCTTCGGATATTCAACATTCCGCTGCATACTCAGATTTGAGGGTGTTACAAGTGAACTTTCAAAACGAAATGAAAATGTTGAAAACAACTCGTTTAGTGAATTGTTAAAGAAGTTTACTAAACTATAAATGCATTGCATCTCTCTCGAATAGTCTTTACAACACAAAATCAAAGTTTTTCAGAATAACAGACCATGCAAAAACCAGGATGCTCCTGAATTTTTTTAAAATAAACAAATTGAAAGCTCGGCTCCAAGACAAGAACACAATAATCATTGATCTAAAGAAACTCATTGCAAATATGAAAGGAAAATCTATGGATACTAAGTTTGAAAAACCATTAGTTGTTTGACAATCAAATGCTTTCAGATTTCAAAAACCATCAGTTTTAGGTAAAGCAACTCCTTTTTAGATTCTATTGAGAAGAAAGATTCTTCAAAGCCAAAGTCAGTTACCAAAACTAATATGATACGTGATTTCTCAAGTTTGAACTTATTGATTACCAAGTTTTAAATTTATATTTAAAACTTATTGATTACCAAGTTTTAAATTTATATTTAGCTGACTTATCCTAAAACAACACTTTAACGGGCAGTGTACCCGATCAAATGAAGTTTCGTGGTAAGTAGGGTGTCGAACACTAAGAGCGATGAAGTTAAACTTATATTATATCAGTATTTTAGTTAATCTAATTAGACTAGTTAATTCTAATTACTTGTTAAACCTATGCTAAACCTAGTTCTAATGATAAGGGGGGATTTCAGCCTAAGAGACTGACACAAGTTTTATGGTGACTAAAATCAATTCAATACACAATAATCACGTAAGAAGATAATCAAAAGATAAAAGAGCAGTACAAGCCAAATGATAGAAAACTGTATTAGCCATATTTAATTCGATTAAATGCTGGTTTGTTTGTTTAATGCAATAACGCTTATCTCAAAGCGGCATATCATTCTTAAGACTTAGGCGGGACATCATCTTAAGACCTAGACACGTTAAATCTTATCACAATTAACGCATCCGCATAAAACGTCCTTATAGTTTAATTATAATTTATCTTAGGGAATAAAGCAATGGTGACCTTGTTAAACCCTAGCCCATCGGGACTTTACTCACTTACTGCTTGACGGTATTTTATATACTGGTAGTTCATTGTTCAAGTCTTTACCAATGATTAAGAATATACTTGTTGATCCAAGGGTCACCTGCCAGGCCAACTAAGCTCACTATTCTAAAGGGAAAGATAGAACATTATTTGTGATCCTATTGGTCTAGATATATAAAACATGATATGGAGAGCTATCCCATTATCTAGATTACTTGGTTAGTCTCACTAGACCCAGTTGAATGATAGGTCGCATATTCAAGCACATAGACAAGTATAAGGTGATAAACATAATTAAACAATCAACGATAAATTAACAAATCAAGATTAAATAAACCAAACATTGAATCTTCATTAAGATGGCTAATACCCAAGGATATTAGCCCATAACCATTGTAATAATACAAGTGTAATCAAATAACAAAGGTAAACTAACCGAGTTAATGAACGATACCAAAAATTAAATGATTACAAGAGTATAGGAATCACACTGTGTCTTCTATGGAATTACTATCGATGCTTGACATTAAGTGCTCTTCATCTCTTTAGAAAATCAACTTTTATGTTTATGGTATAGAGAATATGATTAAGCACACTAAAAACTTGTTTTTGAGTCTTCTATTTATAGTCTCTGAAATTGAGTGGATACGCCGTATTGAGTGAGGTCAATACGGCGTATTGGGGTGTATTCCTTGGAGTGCGCTCTACGTTCACAATCAATCAGTAATATCTTTCCTCAATTACATTTAATGTAAGATCTTTTATTGTTTAACCATCCGGATACGGCGTATGTAGTTAGTAGGATATGCCGTATTAGGAATTGATCATACGCGTTTTCTTGTGAAGTTCAGGCGCTGATACGCCTTATCTTATTTGCTGGATACGGCGTATTGAGTCAAAAATAAGTAATCTTCAAATATCATCGTTTAAGCTCCAAAATGTGTGCCTTTTAGCTTGTCTTCACAAAACACTCCGTAATTACTGCAATTAACAACTTTAAGCAATTAAGTAAGAATTCTTGCAATAATTATATAAAAGTTGGTAATTTTCTTGGGATAAATGATGCTATAAAAGTAACGTTATTTGATGTCATCAAATATCCCCCCACTTGAATCCTACTTGTCCTCAAGTATACTCTAGAAATTTATCGAAAATGTATCCCAACCGAAGTTAAGGATTTTTCCTTTAAGCATTTCTTTCGTTTAATCACTTGTACAAAACCAAGCACTTCACAAAATATGGGAAATGAAAACACTCAGATCACTATACTAATCTAGGGTGTAACATTTAATAGGTACACTCATTTGCTCGATTGTGATTAGTTTTCTATCATATGCTTGACAAGGATATACATCTCTACCACTAGAGCTAAGGAGTAACAAGTCAAAAAGTAAATTAGGATAAAAGGCTTAATAGGTTAATCATTCTAACAATCTTTTACCAAAAGTACCACACCAACAAGGCAGCAATCATACATACATGGCCGTAACGATGAAATAGACATGTATAATTCGATCACATCCTCATTTCTAGTTTAATATCAGATTATTTAGATCTAATCTAGGATAAAATAACATTGAACATAAACATATGAATAGCGGAATTAACACAAGAACAATGTTACTCTAACAAGGTTTTTCATCATTATCTTTACTATGATACATGACTACTACAAGCCCCAATTCTACCTTGATCAATGGTAGAACATGTTATCTAAACTATAACAAGGAATCGAAGATCCTTGAGGCTAAAACACTAAACCTAGGTGTCTCCTTAGAGAACTTGATGCCTAGAACACACACACACTTTTTTGGTGTTTACATATTTTACACACAGAAAACTATATGACCTATATCTCTTTATATAGTAGAGATATTAGGTTTACAAAGATAAGAACAAATAAAGATATTAATAAATCTTTTTAACATTTAAGTTTATCTTAAGAATCTTCAAAATCTTCCATCTTTTGAAGAATTCTTCCTTTGCCTTTTAAGTCCTTCATCTTTCATATGTTTTGTCTTATCAACTCAAATCTAATTCCCAACAATCTTCCCCTAGTTGATAATGACAAAACCAAAATAAGCACAAACTTCCCCTAAAGTTAATATATATATATAAAAGAATAAGGATCTATACAATTCCACCAAGGATCTGTAAGTTGCACATCTTCTTTGTAAATCTTCGTCCCCTTTTTGTCATAATCAAATAGGGGACTAAAGTATGCAACTTTGATTTCGACAACCACTATCACACTTCTAACCCGGCCTTCTAACAACTCAAATTACCCTCCATGACACGCCTTAAGATAAATGAACTTGAGCAGTATAAACTTAAACTAGCAGTAATAACAATGACTTACAGTAGTAAAAACCTTCACCTCATGTGATACATGTAAATAGTTAAACATTTTAACAATAAGCTTCCCCTGAAACCCATATGTTAACCATTTCTTGAATCTTCAATTTTGTAGGCTCTATGTAATGATTACTGATGAAGAAAACTAAGTATAACGAACTTGATGCTGAAGTAGAACGACCCAAACTTATGTCTTATATCTTGTACTATCTACGTGACTCCAAACTCATAACAAGACCAAAATATAAGTAGATCGCAATCTCTTGACAAAATCCTCATCTTTTATGAGACACATAACCAAAGTGATAGCAAATGTAAGCATTGAGCACCATAAGAAAAATCACACACATTTGCTAGATTTTGACAAGTCTTCATCACATCGTTTTTAAGCACGAATAAGTTATCTTTAAAGTGTAACACCCACTTTAAGATATGATAAGAACACACATCCAAAAAGTTCCACTTCAACTTCAAATAGGTGATAAATAACAATCTTCGTAATCAATTCTTCAAATAAATACGAGCCTTTAAACTTTTAAGAACAGTTAAAATCATAACCTGTTAGCTTCCCTTTAAACCAAGCAGTAGTAACCAACAGTAGAAAACATCTTCTATTGGCATTATTAAACATACGAGCAGCACAAACCTTAGTTTAAGTCCAACAATAGTAATTGCTAACATTTACCCTAACAGCAGAAACTTAATACTGGCAACATTAAAAATATACTAGCAGCATTAATCATACTAGCAGCACTAAGTATAAACTGGCAGCATTAACCTTTAGTGATAGCAGCATTAACATGAACTGGCAGCACTAATCTTCCTTTGGCAGCATTAACAATCATAAGCAGCAGCACTAACCTTTAAAGATAAGGCTAGCAGTATTAACTGCCATTGGCAGTATAAACATACAACTGGCAGTACTAATATATGAAGAACAGTACTAAGTACTCATAAGCAGTACTAAGTATAAAGCTGGCAGTACTAACTTCATAGCCAGCAGTACTGATTCTTCCCTTTAAATCAAGTAGTACTAAAATTTCAACTGCTGTTTCTTTGTCAATTAAAACATGTTGATGCCTACTAATTCTTCTCTTAACCAAGAACCAAAGATCAATACCATTAGCAGCAGTGTTAGCGAACCCATGATAATTGGCAGTATTAAAATAGACTAGAAGTAGTACTAATCACAAACCAGCAGTATTAACCAAGGACATCAGTACTAACAATAAACTGTCACTGTGTGTCGTCATTGACAACAGTAGAAACAAGGAAGTGCAGCAGTATAAACATAATAACGAGTGTTTAAGGATACGTTTTTTAAGTATCCAGACGACACCTCTTTTAGCGACACTTTTCTGTCACTAAAATGTCACTAATTCATCATTCTCATCGACTGCTAATGATTCTTTTCATAGAATAAGTTCCAAAGAACTCTTGAATTATGTAACCAAGAACCACAATCAGCAACCATCTTGTTGTCACGAACCAATCAATAACAATTGTGAACAAACTTCCTGTTATATCAAATTATGGTTGCTAAAAAACCCTAATATCACCATATTCAACATGATAACCAAGACAGAAAATTCGTACCTCTCTTCCTTCATAGATGTGACACCAAAACACCTTGTAGATCCTAGATCATGAGCCACGAGGCTCTGATACCAATTGTGAAAACTAAAGAATCGTTTAAGCTCAGATTGTTTAGATCTAATATAGGATTAAATATATTAACAAGCAGCATTACACACTACCAACTAGAAGCATAAACCATACTGTTCGAAAACCCTTTTAGCAGTTGTAACTTTATAAAAATCATAGGTAGTATTAAGTTACCTTTGTTCGTCCTACTTCCTTTGGCAGTATAAACAATAAAATGAGCAATACTAATATAACCATGGCAGTACAAAGTATCAATAAGCAGTACTAACCACGAATAAACCAGTCATCATGATTGCTTCTTTTTCTCCTATCTAAAAACCAACCGAGCAGTATAGACACATACCAAATTAAACATGATATAAACATTCAATCAGCAATTGTCTGATTCAATAACTATAAAACTACCATGATTTGCTCATAACCACGAAGCCACATTCAAACACAAACACCATGCGCCTTATAAACTTCAATATCCAGAGCACACACACAACAACACCAATATATGAGCAGCCTTAATATATGTAGCAGAACTTCTAACAAGATGAATTTGTTAAGCAGGCCCAAACATAATCACTTCTAAAGTCCCTAATAGCAAGCACTAGCATATGAACCCTTTGCATATTGGGTTTTTCATAACTGATCAATATCACCAACTGGTTATTTTTACCTGAGGACCAAGAATACATATCAAGAGAGATCCATATACCAGGATCATGAAGCTGCCTGCTGCTTCTTTAAAGCTTGTTGTATAAACCTTAAACCATCAACCTGCTGCTATCAGAAACAAGACCATAGTGTCTATTCTTTAACCTTCTGGATGTTGTGACTACTAACAGCAAGACCATGATTTTATACTAATCGTTTTCCGTATTAGTGTTTTAATGACAAACCTTAGCTTTCAGATTCCACCTATTATTGAAAAACAGAAATAAAGCATGAACCAAAACCTTTGTACCAAACCCTAGATTCAAGGAGACACGAGCTTGTTACCACTGATAGAACCTAAAACATGTGATATTTAGGGTTTAATGACAAACCCTGGCTTTTCAGAATTCACCTATTATTGAAAAACTGAAAATAAAGCATGAACAAAACCTTATACCAAACCCTAGATCAAGAGCCATGAGGCTTTGATACCACTTGATAGAACCTAAAACATGTGATATTTCTTGGATTGTTTATAGCTCGAGGTTGTTTAGACCTCATCTAGGATGAATAACAATGATAATAACATGCATCTTATAATAAACAAATCAAATGTTACTTAACAATGTGTGTTTCATCATTATCATTACTAATGATACAATGACTACTACAGCCCCAATTCTACTTGATAATGGGTTTAGAACGTTGTTATCTAACACTATAAAACAGATCAAAGTTCCTTGGGCTATATACAATCAAAACCTTAGGACGTTCTACAATGAGACTTGACGTATAGAACACACACATACTTTTCTGATGTTCACATCTTGACACATACAGAAAATAACACAACCTATATCTCTTTATATAATAGAGATATTAGGTTTACAAAGGATAAGAACAAATAAAGATATTAATAGATCTTTTAATCATTTAAGTTTATCTTCAGAATCTTCAAAATCTTCCATCTTTTGAAGAATTCCTCCTTTATCTTTTAAGTCATTCATCTTTCATATGTTTTGTCTTATCAACTCAAATATAATTCCCAACAATAGTAGAACAGTTACATCAACAAGGTTTTTCTTCATTATCATTCACTCCAAGCCTCAATTCTACTTTGATCAATAGTAGAACAATTACATCAATAAACTATAACAGGAATCATAAGATCCTTGAGGCTACACCACACAAACTAGATGTTTACATTTTTCTTGTGATACACACATACATTTTTCTGTGTATATCTAAACTACACGACCTAATGTCTCTTTATATAGTAGAGATCATCTTGGTTTACAAAGGATAAGAACAAATATAATTAGGAAACAAATAATATCTTCCTAACTTTTATCGTTATCTTCTATATCTTTTATCTTCTTAGGAGAATCTTTTTAAAATCTTCAAAATCTTCTATCTTTTGAAGAATTCCAGCTTTGCGTTTAAGTCCTTCTTGTTTCATTCTTTTATTTATTTTGTCTCATCAAATCAATAATTCCCAACAATCTTCCCCTATTTGATGATGACAAAACAAACAAAGTCGTGTACGAACTTCATCATAAAGCCAAAGCTTCCCCTGAAGTTGAGATGTAATCATCTCCCTGAATGAAACAAAACTTCCCCTTAATTCAGATTTCCTTTGTACCATGCCACACCAAGGATCTACAAGTTTCAACCTGTTAATATCTTCTTCCCCTTTTTGTCATAATCCAATATCAGACTTCTAATCCAAGACTTCTAACTCCTTAAATTACCCACCATTAAGCACAATAAGAAAAATGAACTTGAGTAGTAGAAACTTACACTAGCAGTAGTAATAATGACTAGCATTAGTAAAAACCTTCACCTCAATGCTACATGTAAATGGTTAAACATTTTAACAATAAGCTTTCCCTAAAACCCATATGTAAACCATTTCTTAAATCTTCAATTCTGTAGGCTCTATGTAATGATTACTGATGAAAGAAAATAAAGATATACGAACTGATGCTGAGTCTAGAATAACCCAAACTTGTGTCTTATGTCTTGTACTATCCACGTGACTCTAAACTTATAAATAAATTTGTAAAATATAAGTATATCGCAACCTCTTGACAAAAATCCTCATCTTCTATGAGACATATACTAAGTGATAGCAAATGTAAGCATTGAGCACCATAAGCAAAATCACACACCTTTGCTAGTTTTTGACAAGTCTTCGTCACATCATTTCTAAGCACGAACAAGTTATCTTCAAAGTGTAACACCCACTTTAAGATATGATAAGAACACGCATCCGAAAAACTCCATTTCATCGTCAAATAAGTGATAGACAATAATCTTCGTAATCAATTAATCCAAATAATCCCAAAAAACGATGCCCTTTAAACGTTTAAGAACATTTTTTTAAACCAAAATAAATCTGTTTGCTTCCCTTTAAACGAAGCATCTGATTGTATCCCCAAGCAGTATTAACTTCAAACACGAAGCAGTACTAAATATAAAGCTGGCAGTACTAATCGTCCCATGGCAGCAGTACAAACATAATGCTTAGCAGTACTAAATATTGCTCGAACATTATTAAAAATAAAGGAGTAGTACTAACTTTTTAATAAGTAGAACTAAATAATTACCAATTAGCAACACTTTTTCTGTCATAAAACTGTCACGAATCTGTCACTAACCTTCATTTTCCTTCCTCCCATTCTGTTAGTGACGCTTTAACTGTCGCTAATCTGTCACAAATTTAATTCCTCCTTCCTCCCATGGTATTTTGTAACACTTATCTTGTCACTAAGCTGTCACAGATCTGTTACTGATTTGATTACTTCTTCCTCACTTTGTGTCGTCTTTTGTGTTATGTGTCCAAGAGATGAATTTTGTGTGTATATATAACAAAAGAGATTAACCCTTTGCTTCTGCTCCACGCCAAAAACACAAAAGCCCATGGCTTTTTTTTCTTTCTTTCGTGTGTACAGCCCAGGTAACCCATTATTTGGGTTTCTTTTCATTTTGCCTTCCATTCAATCACTATAAAATTACATCTATATATATATATTAACAAGCAGCATTACACACTACCAACTAGAAGCATAAACCATACTGTTCGAAAACCCTTTTAGCAGTTGTAACTTTATAAAAATCATAGGTAGTATTAAGTTACCTTTGTTCGTCCTACTTCCTTTGGCAGTATAAACAATAAAATGAGCAATACTAATATAACCATGGCAGTACAAAGTATCAAATAGCTCAGCCAGTACTAACCATGAATAAACCAGTCATCATGATTGCTTCTTTTTCTCCTATCCAAAAACCAACCGAGCAGTATAGACACATACCAAATTAAACATGATATAAACATTCAATCAGCAATTGTCTGATTCAATAACTATAAAACTACCATGATTTGCTCATAACCACGAAGCCACATTCAAACACAAACACCATGCGCCTTATAAACTTCAATATCCAGAGCACACACACAACAACACCAATATATGAGCAGCCTTAATCATGTACGCAGAAACTCTACAAATGAATTTGTTAAGCAGGCCCAAACATAATCACCGAAGACCCTAATAGCAGTACTAGCATATAAACCCTACATATTAGGGTTTTCATAACCGATCATATCACAAACTGCTATTTTACCTGATGACCAAGAAATCACATATCAAAATAGATCCATATACAACGATCATGAAACTGCCTGCTGCTTCTTTTAAAAGCTTCGTTGTATAAACCTTAAACCCATCAACTCACTGCTATTAGAAACAAGACCATAGTGTCTATTATTTACCTTTTGGATGTTGTGACTTTAACAGCAAAAACCATAGACTTTATACTATGTTTTCCGTATTAAGGTTTAATGACAAACCTTAGCTTTTCAGAATTCACCTATTATTGAAAAACAGAAAATAAGCATGAACAAAACCTTGTACCAAACCCTAGATCAAGAGTCACGAGGCTCTGATACCACCTGATAGAACCTAAAACATGTGATATTTAGGGTTTAATGACAAACCCTGGCTTTTCACGGATTCACCTATTATGAAAAATGACAATAAAGCATGAACAAAACCTTGTACAAACCTTAGAATCAAGAGCCATGAGGGCTGTGATTACCATTGATAGAACCTAAAATATGTGATAGTTCTTGGATCGTTTATAGCTCGAGGTTGTTTAGAGCTCATCTAGGATGAATAACATTGAATATAAACATATGCATAGCAGAATTAGCACAAGAACAATGTTACTCTAACAAGGTTTTTCATCATTATCTTCACTATGATACATGACTACTACAAGCCCCAATTCTACCTTGATTAATGGTAGAACGTGTTATCTAAACTATAACAAGGAATCAAAGATCCTTGAGGCTAAAACACTAAACCTAGGCGTCTTTTTAGAGAACTTGAAGCCTAAAACACACATACACACACTTTTATGGTGTTTATATCTTTTACACACAGAAAACTATATGACCTATATCTCTTTATATAGTAGAGATATTAGGTTTACAAAGGATAAGAACAAATAAAGATATTAATAAATCTTTTTAACATTTAAGTTTATCTTCAGAAT
This sequence comes from Tanacetum coccineum, assembly GCA_026074375.1. Lineage (NCBI taxonomy): Eukaryota > Viridiplantae > Streptophyta > Magnoliopsida > Asterales > Asteraceae > Tanacetum > Tanacetum coccineum. Next base: position 23,499 of record BQNB010073464.1, read on the forward strand.
CTTCAAAATCTTCCTTCTTTTGAAGAATTCTTCCTTTGCCTTTTAAGTTCTTCATCTTTCATATGTTTTGTCTTATCAACTCAAATATAATTCCCAACAGTTAGGACAAAGAATGATATAGGGTATGCATCTTCTAATTTTCACCAAAACTAATAAACCAACAAGGCAGCTGAATCACGCATACATGGAAGTAACGACAGAATAAACATGCATGACTCGATCACATCCTTGTTCGAGTAAAACCCAAGGTTAATTGGTAGGAAAGGTAAGTAAATTGTTGTTAAATAAAATTCACAAAACAAATAGATTAAGCCTGAACAAATAAGGTATATAGTTGCTAGAAACTTTCCCGACCGTTCCATGATAAAGACTTAGAAATATATACAAACGTCTCGATCATAGAAATGACAAAGACAACCTAAGTTGGCGTTCCTATAACGGTCAACTTCCCAATCATCCTAACTTATACATACTTTTACAAAACAAGTGGTGATATCGACCACTTTTATACAAAACTATACATCGTTGATGTTTACCACATATCAATGAATACTCTATCCTCTAAGTAATTTATTGGTTTTAAGATCAACGAACCGACTATCAATCTTTCCTTCTCTTTTTTGATGCAATTTCCAATTTTCCATTTTTTAATAACATAACAAAACGAATCTCGGTGTAATTTCACCGTCTTCACCATCTAATTCATCTGAATAATTTTTCTTTAAACACTTCATCTTCGGATATAGAACATAATTGCGAAAGTAGAAAAATACACAAGCTACATACTTTTACATTCCTATTGCATTGTGTAATTTCCCGACCTAACCAGAGATAGAAAATTTTACTTTGACACAGGAACTACAAAACTTTACACAAAAGCAACTAGCAACTTTGATTAATATGCTTAATCTATAGGGTAGGCTAAGGTGTAAAGGTGTAACGAAATAGACATTTTGGTGTGAAAAAGACAGGATTGGCTCAACAGGTTTTTCTAGGGGATCTTACTCTTATAGTGAGAGTAAGCAAAGGGTTGTACGGGGGTTAACTAACCAGTGTAGTTAGTTAATATTACAACATATAGGATTTTTGGTGTATTCCTAGAAATTTACTAGTTAAACATGTTACTCCATCTAAGTCTATAGTACTAATTATTGTGGTCTCGAGTGATATACCAAGCCAAGTTCTAAAGTCCACTACATCACCGGCAAACTCATAATTTTATGGAATTTTTGGTAAATGTTTGGAAACAGAATATGCTTAATTCTCACAATTTGTCATTACGGGTTATTGTGCGCGAGGTCATGTAACTAGTAATTTCTACAAAAGTTATGCTAAATTTTTTTTAAATTTGGCATAATTTAAGCATATTGCATATTATTTGTAAAAAGAAGGACAAGTAGGCGTTCTAATTCTCCATCCCCCACTTAAATTATACAACGTCCCCGTTGTATAGATAAAATAATTAAAGAAAATGGGAAATAGAATTAGAACGAGGAACTCCCTTGATATTTTGCTCGGGATGATTCTCCAATTTGAGTTCTTGAGCGAAAGTGTGTTGCGAAGGCGTCAGAATGCCTATATGACTTCAACACACGTCTTTTTACAGAGTATACCATCACCAATTTGTCGATTTGATTACAGCAAGGTCCTGTATAAAAGTTAGAAGACAAAGCGTGCAATTCCTATCTCGGTTTTACAATGGTTACAATGCAGAAAAAAACACACATAATGTACAGGTAGTAAATACGCCGTATCCCAAACCCAAGGATACGTCGTATAAAGTTAATACACAGTATGGAGGAATACGTTGGGTATAAATACGCCGTGTGGATAAGACGCAATACGGCTTATTGTGTATCAAAATGAGGGGTTTCTAAAAATGGATATGCCATATCAATAGGAATGGATACGTCGTAAAGGGTTTTAAATTTTAGGTAAAAATGATCGATACGTCGTATCCATTCCCAGTGGATACGCCATATCGTTTTTGTAGTAAAAAAACGAAATGGGTTTCCACATTCTTACCCGTTTGACCCTATTACCCCAATAACCATAATTACTTATTCAATGAAATAGGAGCTCTCATAAGGTTTTTAAACGACACAAACGCAAAATCCCAATTCGAAATCTAAATCCTAACCGTAATCCAATTCGAAAAAGGAAAGAGAACAGAGTAAAAATTAGAACATACCTTGTGATTAGGATGTTGAGAAACACAAAAACGAGGGATTGATTTTCGAGATTAATAAGGCGCGGTTAATTTGTTTGATTTGGAGTAAAAAGGTGTGCGTGAAAAGTATCCGGCGTATAAGCTGGGTTTATATACCCAAGCTCGATACGCCGTATTGGGTTTCGCCTAATACGTCGTATTGAGTAAAATAGTTGACTAAGTCAACTCTCATTAAAAATCATTGATACGGCGTATAGGTGTTTAGCCAATACGCCGTATTCATTTTTGGAGACCAAATTTCTTAAATTTATTAAAGAGAAAAAAGACGTACCTTGGCCTCTGCAATTATTTCTTGTAAACACCATTCTTATAAAATCGCTTGGGGTCGAACGGGATGCCAATCGGCACATATAAATTCTTAATGAGATTTAATGGCATCCAGTTGTTAAGACAATTCCAGGTCACGATATTAACATTTAATTTCATTATAAAAAATTTCACATTGAAAATTTTACTAATTTTATCGTGAATTGTTTCTAGAAGCTTATTTTACCCTTGTGTATTGATGTTTATTACATTACCCTTCGAAGACTGTATTATATCGATTTCATCATCATCATCATTTTCCTTATCCGACTTTAGATTATCAGGATAAATCATGTTGAGAGGGAATAGATCATTAAAGTACACAACGTTTTGTTCCTCTTTATCATGTTTGGACAATGATGTATCATTTTTCAAAACTAATTTATCGATATGATGAGGGCTTATAGCAGGTTCAGTTAAGGAATCTAATTTAGACGTTAGAGCATCATTGTAAACAATGGTTGGGAATTCTTTTTCCAAATCTTTGAAGTAGTCTAAATCATCAAAATAACAGACCGTAGGCTCGGGTGATGGAAATGAAGGCATATCGACTTTATCATTGTCATTTTCCGAATCCGTTTTCAAATTATCGACATAAATTATTTTATAAGAAAGTCAATTTCATTTTTGTTAAGAGGACTTACCGTGGGTTCATACGAGAGTGCTGCATCAGACGTTAATGTATCATCAAAGACTATAGCTAGGAATTCGGTTTCAAAATTCGTGAAGCAATCGTCCTCATCTTCACAATATTTCACCTTACCGAACGAGGCAGTTTGCCAATTAAACGTTCGACCATGCCTTTGAGATTTTTCCTCTTCAAGTCTAATGTATTCTTCCATAGTGATGTTTGGATCATCCATGATAAACCTAAGCTAGAAATTACAGACAAGGAACCGAACTACAAAGCAAAGTACCCTAAAAACAATTAAATAATGCAGGAATTTAAACACACAATTAAACACACAATCAAATACAAACAGAATTAAATTATGCTAATTAAATTATTCTAAGTTAAAGGTTAAAAATACTAATAAGAATAAAGATTAAACTTTTTCACTCCCCGGCAACGACGCCAAAAACTTGATGTGCTGTCGTGTAGGTTAAATTTATTGATTACCAAGTTTTAAATTTGTATTTAGCTGACTTATCCTAAAACAACACTTTAACGAGCTGTGTACCCGGTCAGATGGAGTTTCATAGTAAGTAGGGTTTCAAACACTAAGAGCGATGAAGTTAACCTTATATTCTATCAGTATTTTAGTTAATCTAATTAGACTAGTTAATTCTAATTACTTGTTAAACCTAGTTCTAATGATAGGGGGTTTAGCCTGAGAGACTGACACAGGTTTTATGGTGAATAAAATCAATTCAATACTAATCGCATAGCAGTTTTAGTGGGAAAGGACATTTGATCTATGGCTTTATCTAGTTGTAACTATCCAGCCCATTTAAAAACAGATTACCTCATGGTTATCAGTCAAGTAGCGTTGGGAGGATTTCTATTCAAGTGTTCTTTCAAAATCTTCGATAGGGTCAGGAAAAGGCTTTCGTCAGGTTCTTGCGGAAAGGTGTTAATTTCCTCCATTTCTTTGAGTTGTACGAGCAGGTTGGACAATACATGTTTAGAAACTGTTAGATTTTCAGGGTTTCCTAATTGTAAATTGAAAACCTGAGGGTTTGTTCTTAGCCAATGACTCGCAACTCCAGTTAGGGGCTGGGAAAAGCCGAAGCATTCATTGGTCCTTGAGTCACTTCATGGTATGGAATAGTCAATGATCCTAAAGGACTTTGAAATGTTGTTGTTTGCATCTTCGAGTTCTAAACCAGCTGAAAGTATTTTTGACGTGAGAAGTTCTCCTTGAGAAATAATACTTCTCCCTTTAATTCATAGTGGTTTTTATCATTTATTTTGGGCTTAGCATCTCCTGACCATAATTTCTGTGGGTCTTGCTCATGTTTTGCTCCATTGTTTCTAGTTTGTTTCATAATTTCTTTAGTTTCTTCTTCTTCTGAACGTTCCTTCGATGTCATAAAATAAAAACCGAATTCGCGTGAAGTTCGATTATAGTAAGAGACTGGGTGTTGGAAAGCCTGCCTTTTGAAATGAATTAATCTTTGCAGATACGTGACTATCAAAGGTTTGTAAAAGAGTTCTCTTATGGTGTGTGGGAAACTCCTTGACATTTGCTAATCACCTGAATACATGAGGGGACAATTACATAATGTGCAGTGGACTAGATCTGAAAAAGAAGAATGTGATACATTAAATTTAAACTCGAAAATCAAATTTAGTTTGCTTCTGTGTCAGGTGATCAAATACGCCGTATTCATTGATTGAATACGCCGTATAGATTGTTGAGTTACAGTACGTCGTTTATTGAGTTTGCAGTAATAAGCCGTATTTTTTAGAAGATAGATTACGTTGTTTTAGGGACCGCAGCAAATCAATAGCGATGCTACTTGTCTGTGTAGAGGTTGATACTAGGGGTCGTATCTAATGGTGGAGTCAGGTATCTAGGGGGTCTACTAGAACGAATACTTTGAAAACAATAATGCTAGAAATTTAAAACACGCAATTAAACACACAATTAATTTAAAACTATTATTTAAGCAAACGAATTTAAAACAATTAGATTATGCTAGGGGTAAGGGTTAGGATCAAATACTAATATATAGAATAAAAGATTAAAGACTTTTTCACTCCCGGCAGCGGGAACCAAAAAATTGATGCGCTCTGTCGTTGTAGGTTATATTATTGATTTTCCAAGTTTTAAAATTTATATTTAGCCCAACTTATACTAAAACATCTTTAATGGGCAGGGTACGCTGATCAGATGGATGTTTCGTTGGTAAGGTAGCGGTGTCTGAACACTAGAGCGAGGTCAGTTAACTCTTATATTCTATCAGTATTTTAGTTAATCTGTTTAGGATAGTTAATTCATAATTACTTGTTATAATATGATGCTAACCTAAGTGAGCCTAATGATTAAAGGGGTTTCAGCTTCGACGGAGTAATGGCACCAGATTTTATGTTGGACTAAATCAATTCAATACACAATAATCACGCAAGAAGAAAAAATTAGAAGATAATAAATACAAGCAAAGATGATAAAAAATGTATTAGACAATAATTACACAAGAAGATAATCAAAAGATAAAAGAGCTGTACAATCCAAATGATAGAAAACTGTATTAGCCATATTAACTCCGATTAAATGCTGGTTTGTTTGTTTAGTACAATGAGTGCATATCTCGAGGCGACATATCATTCTTAAGACTTAGGCGGGACATCATCCTAAGACCTAGACATGTTGAATCCTATCATAATTAACTCATCCATATAAAGCATCCTTTTAGTCTAATTATAATTTATCTTAGGGATTAAAGCAATGGTGATCTTGTTAAACCTTAGCCCATCGGGACTTTACCAACTTACTGCTTGACGGTATTTTTATACTGGTAGTTCACTATTCAAGTCCTTACCAATGATTAAGAACGTACTTGTTGATCCAAGGGTCACCTGCCAGTCCAACTAAGCTCACTAATCTAAAGAAAAAGATAGAACATTATTTGTGATCCTATTGGTCCAGATATATAAAACACGATATGGAAAGCTATCCCAATATCTAGATTACTTGGTCAGTCTCACTAGACCCAGTTGAATGATAGGTTGCATATTCAAACACATAGACAAGTACTGTCACACCCCCAGATGGGGCTTGGACAGAATATGTGTCCGAGGGCGTGACTTCATAAGTATCTCAAGAACAAATCATAGAAAACGACCTCTAAAGGGGCACGTTTTAGAAAATACATTAATCGTAGCATAAATTAAAGATAATAAAGTTTTACACCCATTTCATTGTTAATAACATAGCGGTAGCATTAATTAAAGATAGCGGAAGCAGTAATCAAGTTTTGAATAAAAGACAACGAGCAATAATATAATAGTCTTGAAATTTGGTTGATGTCACATAGCACAAAGACTTCAAATAGCACTTGAGAAAACATGCTTAAAACAGTCAACATAAAATTGGTGAATCCATAGGTTTGAATTTTGTATTAGAAGTGGACCACAAGTTCACAGAACGCATGTGACAGTTATAACAGATACAACTTTACCTAAAAAGTATTTACTGTTGCACTAAGCTCATGACACCAAATCTCAATCTAAAGTAGCATATTATATGCCAAACAAGAAAATCAACTGCCCTAGAGGTATCTGACCAAGATCACCTAGTGAAATCCGGCATGGTATATATCTGTTTGTTCGTGCTCCCGAATCTAGTAAGAGCTACTTACCCGGATAGGGATAATTAGTCCCAATAGATATATTTACAACATTCGTGCTCACTTAACCAATCCTTTGGTTAAGAGATTAACGGTTCATGATAGTTCGGGCATTAGTGGTCTATTCGCAACTTAGGCAACACGTAATCAGGAAAAATTAACGTAAAGTAACTTTGTCCATAGTTTAAAAATAAGCAATGTTTCTCACCCCAAAGTAGTAAAGTAAAAATAGTAAAACGTGGGGCTATGAACTCACAGTAACTGGTGAGAATAACAACTAAAATTGAACGATCACGTGGGTTCACACAACAGTGCTAGGTCTCAACCAATGAATGAACGGTCGGGTTTTAGAGTTTACACGATGAAAGAAATATGAAATCGAATAAGAGTTTGGAAAGTAGTTGTACGTTTATTACAAAGAAAGTGTCCTTGATAAAGTTGTCGTGTGGTAGTCGTAGTGGTTTTGACTTGAAGAAATGTGTTACGAAGTTAAGTATAGAGTATATTAGAAAATTTATAAATAAATAAATTTTGGCATTTTACCCGGTAACCCAAAATAATGATTTAAATATTATGAAGAAAATTAATGTTTTTATGTTAATTTACGTAACTTCCCGGCAGGTTACCCATGCTAATGCTACCCTTGCACGAGCACGCTTAACTGCTGATATTTAAAGAAAATACTTAAATATAAAATGTAAATATGTATTTATATATATTATTTATTATTTATAAATAATATGTTTTAGTAAGGTTTCATAAAATATAAGTTTTTCCCAAATAATTATAAGTATACTATTTTTTATAAAATTTCGACATGACCCGTTTGTAAATATTAGTTTTTCAAAGTCGTAGACTTTAATCCCAAAATACTTTCAACGCTTTTCCTCAAATTAATATATTCCTAACATAAGTTTTGTAAATACTAAGTTTCGATAATAATAATAATATTCATAAGTCCTAATAAGTAGTAAAAATAAGTCGAAAACGTTAATGGGTACTTATTGGGCTTTTAGGCCCAATAAGCCTAAACAAAATAAATAGTATACTAATAGTCCGAAAATTAATCCAATAAGCAAATCAATAAGCAAATAAGCTTTTAGCTTATCAATTAAGCTACACAAATAAGCCACTAATAAGCCAAGCCGTGGCTTTTACCCCACGGTTTGGGCTTTGTATAAGACCCCCATTTTTGACATATAGCAGCGGAAGCTAATCTGGGATATTATTTCATAGTACAACAGTCATAATCATAGAAAACGACTCAAAAGAGACTTTTTTAAAAGATAAGTTATCATTCATTATTTTATCAGAGTTTTTACAAACAAAGGTCCCAAACATCTAGAAACATAAAGTTTGAATGATAACAATTTAGCCATCTTCAAGTCCGTGCCACTCCGTGCCATAAGTTGCTCAAATACCGGAGATAAACATGCTAAAAGGGTCAACACAATAGTTGAGTGAAATTCATAGGTTTATGGTAAACAGTTTGAATACAAGTTCAATAGTGGGTTACGTTGTTATATACCCATAAGTGTAATAATTGCAATGAGTATAGTTATTATAGAAAACAGTATTATTGCGTCTAAGCTCATGGCACTCAAATTGACTAGTGTATATATCAATAATGATATATATAATGATAATGACCCCCGAGTAGGTTATTGCCATATACCTATGAGTTTCAAATATAGTGCGTTTGGTTACCTATCCGGCTAACACAAACGGGATTTGTCAATCCCAATAAGCCTATCCACAATATTCGCGTTCACTCGCAAGTGA
>BQNB010073465.1:3737-16648 GCA_026074375.1 Tanacetum coccineum
TTCTCTCTTCTCTTTTCTACTATTTTGCTTATTGGTATAGCTTATTGTTGTGAAATGGATTAAGCTTTTGGGATAACATCCTACCAATGACAATGATGACCTGGGTAAATTAGATGTAAAAGCTGACATTGGTATTTTCTTTGGTTACGTGCCCGCAAAGAAAGCGTTCAGAATCTACAACAAAAGAACCCAAAAAATTATTGAAATAATTCATGTGACATTCGATGAGCTGACAGCTATGGCTTCTGAACAATTCAGTTCAGGACCCAGGCTTCATTCTATGACTCCTTTAACATCCAGTTCAGGACTCATTCTGAACACTAATTCTCAACGACCTTTTATTCCACCAAACAGAGATGATTGGGATCACTTGTTTCAACCTAGGTTTGATGAATACTTCAATCCTCCATCAATTGTTGTTTCTCTAGTTCCTGTAGCTGCTGCACTAAGAGCTGCAGTTTTAGCCGATTATCCTATGTTAACTTCCATTGACCAAGATGATCTATCAACAAGTATTCCATCAACACAAGAACAAGAACATTCTCCAAACATTTCTCATGGTTTTGAAGAATCACCAAAAACACCAACTTTTTGTGATGATCTACTTCATGAATCTCTTCATGAAGACTCGACTTCTCAAGGATCATCATCAAATGTGAGACAAACCCACACTCTATTTGAACACCTTGGTAAATAGACTAAGGATCATCATATAGAAAACATGATTGGCGATCCTTCTCTCTCTGTCTCTACAAGAAAGTAACTCTAAATTGATGCCACGTGGTGTTATTTTGATGCCTTCCTAACTTCTGTAGAACCAAAGAACTTCAAACAAGCAATGACCAAACCGTCATGGATCGATGCGATGCAAGAAGAAATTCATGAATTTGAAATGAAGTTTTGGAATTGGTGTCGTATCCAGATAAAGTGTTATTGATCAAACTTAAATGGATTTATAAAGTCAAGACGGATGAATTTGGCAGGGTTCTAAAGAATAAGGCTAAACTAGTTGCTCAACGATTCAGGCAAGAAGAAGGAATCGATTTCGAGGAATCATTTGCACTAGTTGCTAGAATAGAGGCCATTCGTATCTTAGTAGCAAATGTTGCTCATAAGAATATGATGATCTACCAAATGGACGTTAAAACGGATTTCTTAATTGGCGAGCTCAAAAAAAAGGTCTACATTTCTCAACCAAAAGGATTTGTTGATCAGGACAACCCATCGCATGTGTACAAGCTGAAAAAGGTCCTATACGGTCTCAAACAAGCACTACGCGCATGGTACGACAGGCTGTCGAGCTTCCTAATCTCACAACATTTGTCCAAAGGTGCAGTTGATCCAACACTCTTCACACGGCAAGCTAGAAATGACTTATTACTGGTATAAATTTATGTTGCCGATATAATATTTGCATCCACTAATACTGCCATGTGTAATGGTTTGCTAATCAAGTGACCACTAAGTTCAAGATGTCAATGATGGGGCAGATGTCATTCTTTTTAGGATCACAAATTTTAAAAAGTCCTAAAGGCATCTTTATTAACCAATCTAAACATGCTTCTGAAATTGTTAAGAAATATGGTTTGCTATCTACTGATTCTGCCGACACACCCATGGTTGAAAAGAATAAACTGGATGAAGATCTACAGGGGACACCAGTTGATGCTACACTTTATCGTGGCATGATTGGATCCCTTATGTATCTTACATCCAGTAGACCTGACCTTATCTATGTAGTCTGTTTATGTACTAGGTATCACGAAAAGCCTACCAAAAAGCACTTACAAGCGGTGAAAAGGATATTTTGATACCTTAAGGGAACCATCAATATAGGTCTCTGGTACTCGAAGAATACCGATATGTCACTAACAGCATATGCAAATACCAACCACGCGGGATGTCAAGACACTAGACGTAGTACATCGGGAAGCGCTTAGTTCTTAGGTGACAAACTGGTTAGCTAGTCATCCAAAAATCAAAAATGCACTGCCATCTCAAGTACAAAGGCTGAATATATTGCCTTATCTGGGTGTTGTACTCAAATCCTATGGATGCGTTTACAGCGAACAAATTATAGCTTTCAATTCAATATGATTCCTTTATACTGCGACAACAAGAGTGCGATTGCTTTATGCTGCAACAATGTTCAACACTCAAGAGCCAAGCACATTGATGTTCGCTACCATTTCATAAAGGAGCAAGTAGATAATGGAATCGTGGAGCTATACTTTGTCCGGACTGAATACCAACTGGCTGACATCTTCACCAAACCTTTGTTAAGAGAAAGATCCAACTTCTTGATCGAAAAGCTCGGTATGAGAAGCATGTCTCCGGAAACGTTGAAACGTTTAGCAGAGGAAACGGAAGAGTGATGGTGGTAACTCATATCCTGTATTATATGTATATAAGAAAACATAAAAACACAAAAATATTTTTATTTTATACAAATTTTTCAAAAAAGAGAATTAAAAAAATTGAAAAATCAGAAAAATATAAAAATATGTATCTTTGGCATGTCTTCTGAAAATCGATAACATTTACGGCATTAGAAATGTCATTCAATAATGACACGAGGCTGTAAATGAAGTTCGAGCAGAAGTTCAAAAGCTTTTAAAACATGCCAAAAATGGCTTGCTATTATTTCAGATAGCAACCCGGTCATCATCTTAAACGCAAGTATTTCAAAAAGAAAACTTGACCTCATAACGAGAATTTATTCTCGGGCATGGTCTACTTTATGACCATGCAAAGGCTTGTGATTACTTTGCATCACAACCCGTGCTTCCTATATTCCATAAGTGTATGTGTCAGTGCGCTTATGTGTGAAAATAAAAGAAATCTTATTTAATTGGTGTTGGTTTTTCTAAATTAAACATTAATTCATCAGAAACTGATTTTCAAGTACATTTGACCACTCAAACAATGACTACAGCTCTTTAAATAGAAAATGGGTCATTATTTGAGGGGGGAGAATGTCAAATATCTTCTTCATAAAATCTGTTTGTGATAAAGGAAAAGGTTTTAAACAACAACGGGTTAACAATTAAAGGGGAGTTAATTAAGTTTAGCTTATGTGAGCCTTATCTGTTATGTGTTTATGCCTTTAGGGAGTATATGTGCAAATATAAGTTTCTAGGTATGCTAGTTAAAAACATTAGGGACTATTCGTGTTGTTTGTTAAACTTTACTTGCCTAATAAAACTTGTTAGGGGTGTGCACTGTTCGGTTTGGGTCGGTTTTTGGTTAAAACTGAAACCGAACCGAAATATTCTGTTTTTACAAAACCAAAAACCGAAACCGTTCGGTTTTGGCGGTTTGGTTTTTTTGGTTTATTATCGGTTTCGGTTTGGTTTTTCGGTTTTACCGGTTTTAAACCGTTTATATTTGGGTGTGGCCAATTTATATCAAAAATATTGTTTTACGTTGAAAATTGGTTATTATTCTTTACTTTTTTTGTCAATTTGAGCCTATTAATGTTTATTCCAAATTTCTACAATTACACACATATAAATAACACACACACACACACATGCAAATAAATATATACATAGTATGATCATTATCACTTATGTAATGATATATTTTCAAATAAACACACGTACATGACAAACACAAACGCGCATATAAACATTAAGATAAATATATTATAATTACACCCACAAAATGAATATGAATTTAAAATATTGATTTATTATTTATTTTTTATATTATATAAATTATATTTTATATAATAAAATAGATTCGGTTCGGTTTTTACGATTCGGTTTTTGGACGAAAACCGAAACCGAACCAAAATTTTTTGGTTTTTGAAAAAGTAAAAACCGAACCATCGGTTTTTAGTTTCGTTCGGTTTTTTCGGTTCAGTTTTTTCGGTTTTCGATTCGGTTTCGGTTTTTTCAGTTTTTTTGGTTTTTTTTGCTCACCCCTAAAACTTGTATAAGAAAAATGCATAGGATATTAAACTAGAGGGGGCAAAAGTGTCAAAAATGAAATGTTTTTATAACACTTTCACTCACCCCGTTATTACACACACAAACACACTTAAATTTTTTCTTTTCCCTCCTAACTTCTCACTCGAATTCGCCACCCTTCAATCCTTCATTTCTTGTGATTATCAAGCAAAAGGTATAACTAAAATTATGATTCCCACACCCTATACTACATATGTCTCAAAGGAATTGAAGTTTCATCCACGCTTGATCACGAAAACCCTAAATTTTGAATTAGGGTTCTTCAAAATCGAATGTGATTAAAACCTTAAATTTTTTGAGGGGTTTTGTTGGTTTAGGTGTGTAGAATACTCGATTAAAATAGTTTTATGTTTAGTTGTCATATGATTGAGTTATTGATGATTCTTGTTTGTGAAATTTTAGGTTTTCGGGTTTTAGTGAAACATATTAGTGGGTTTTGTGTAAGAAAATGGTTTTATGTATTCTTGGATGTGTTTGAACCTCTAAACCTCATCCTTGTTTGTAGTTTCTTGTACTAATGCATTAAAATGAATAACTATACTCATTCTTGATCGGTTTTGATGATTCTGTGGCTATTTGTTGTTACTATTGAACCTAAGTGATATTCAACTCATATGAGTGTTATTTGAACTTGTTTTGATGCTCAAAAATTCATAGTTGTGGTAATGAGTAGTTTAAAGGCGAGTTAACAAATTCCTTTGTAAGGCGAGTTAACAACGTCCTTCAAGAGGCGAGTTAACAATAAGCCTTCAGGAGGCGAGTTAACATCAAGCCTTTACAAGGCGAGTTAACAAAAGCCTTTGAAAGGCTAGTTAACAACATCCTCAAGAGGTGAGTTAACAACAAGCCTCACGAGGCGATTTAACAACCTCATTTAGGAGGCGATTTAACAAACATATTAAGGAGGCGATTTAGCAATTCCATTAAGGAGGCGATTTAGCAATTCCATTAAGAGGCGATTAAACAACCCTCTTTAGGAGGAGAATTAACACTCCTCAATAGGAGGCGAATTAGCAATAGATTTTAAGGAATTTTAAGATTGAATTTTTTTGAAGGCAATTTTCAACTCAAGTTAGGTAGCTAATTAAAACTGGTTAATTATGCAATCTAATCAAGTTAAGTAGGCTATATATCAAGGTTCAACAAGGATATCTGAACATGTCTTAGGTTACCTTATTCTCTACAAATTAGTTTGAATAGGATTCCCAAAAACATTATTTCAGTTGTCTTAATGCCTTTCACATTATGCCTAATTAAGTGGCCCTTCGGATGATTAGATCTTAGTCAATCATGCTAAATTCCTTAATGTGCCTAATCATTAAAATGATATCACGACATGAATGAAGCTTAAGTATTCAACTATCAAAGGGCCTTATAGTGTGTTATGTGTAAACTGTATTGGTCAAATCTTAGCAGAAAGATGAATATCACTCAAGCTCAACAGAAAGCCCTTGATGATGCTCTTGTTGCCCATGCGGGCCATCTTAAGTTAGAGAAATGCAACATGAGACTCAAGACAGACATCAAACCAAAAGAAGCTACATTTTAAGTCGTGTTTGATGCTCTTGCTCTCACTCCCTTCTACCGTGCATTCCTGATCACTGCAGATGTTCCTGCTATTTATATGAAAGAATTTTGGGCTACAGTTTCCGTTCATATGTCATCCATCAGATTCACGATAAACAAGAAGAAAGTCTCTCTCAATGTTAATATGTTCAGAGAAATTCTCTACTTTTGCCCTAAGGTTCCAGGACAAAAGTTTGAAGACCTCTCATTGGAACATGATATTCTTTCTTTCATTAGAGATCTTAGACACACTGGTGACATCACCTATCTCACTTATGTGAATGTTGACTACTTACATCAACCATGGAGAGCATTTGCTACTGTCATCAACAAGTGCTTAAGTGGCAAAGAAACTGGAATGGACAAGATTTGTCTGTCTTGTGCTTAAATCCTCTAGGGTATGATCCATAAGAAGAATATCGATTATGTGTATCTACCCTGGGAAGATTTTGTTCCAGATTGAAAAAAAAGATGTTAAGAAGACAAACAAGATGTCATATCCCTGATTCGCAAAGATCATCATTAATTACTTCATGTCAAAGGATCAGTCTATTTCGAGGAGAAACAAGATGTTTTGGCACACTGCTCGAGATGACACCATTTTTACTTCTATGAGATGTATCTCCAGACATAAAGATACTCAAGTATATGGTACCATTTTCCCAAAGGAACTCATAAACCAAACATTGTTGGAATCCAATGCTTACAAGACATACTACGCTTTTGCTTCTGGAGACAAAACTCCAAAACTAAAGTACATTCGAAAGAAAGTTGATTCTGATACATCACCCAAGAAGAAGCCTATTCAAGCTACTAAAGGTACCAGAATCAAGTCTAAAGTTAAGGTGTCTAAATCTGACAAGAAGAAGCAACCTACAAAGAAGCCAAAAGCCAAAGGATTAGCTGTATTATCTGAGGTTGCATTAACTGAAGCTGAACAACTTAAGCTGGCTACCAAAAGAAGCAAGATACAATTTCATAGTTCTCACACAAGTGGCTCAGGTGATAGAGTTGACACTCAGTCAAAGGTTCCTGATAAGCAACATCTCGAGACAACTGGTGCAAATGAAGGAACTAGTACTATACCAGGGGTTTCTGATGTACCTATATACGAATCTGAAAGTGAGAAAGAGTCTTGGGGTGAAAGTGAAGATAAAGATGAAGATAATGAAAATGATTATGATGATCTAAGTGATGAAGGTGATGATGATAATAATGGTAATGATGATGATGATGATGATAATAATGATGATAAACAAGAAGGTGATGACACGAATAATGATAATGAAGAGACTGACAGTGATAGAACTGAGTCAGACAGAATCAAGATTCCTATATTCGATCAGTCTACCACTTAATACTATGAAGAAGTAGAAGAAAAGATTGATGATGAAGAAACGATGTATGATGATGAAAATGATGAGGTCACTAAGGAGTTGTAAGAAGATGTGAATGTAAATTTGGGAAATGAAGATACTAAAATTACCAATGCTGATCAAGGAGCCTCAGAACAACAAAATGTTTCTCAAGAATCAGGGTTTGAGCAAGTAGAGGAAGACGCTCATGTAACTCTCACTCCGGTCCTTGACACATAAAAGGCTGATGAACCTATACAAAGTTCTTCTGTCTCCTTCGATTTTACAAGCAAACTCCTAAATCTTGAGAATCCATCTCCAGCTGACAATGAGATTGCTTCATTGATGGAAACCTTAGCTCGTCATGCAATGGAAGTTCCTAAAAACATATCCTGTTTTACTACAACTATTCTTCCACCACCTCTGTTCTTCAATCCTCTTCTACAACAAGCAACACTGACTCCAACACCAACAACTTCTGAAGCTACAACCTCATTTCCTTTACTTATGGATTTCTCATCTGTATTCAGATTCAACAACAGAGTTACCAACTTGGAAAAAGATCTGTCAGAGATAAAGCAAGTTGACCAGTATGCTCAAGCGCTCTCCTCAATTCTTGCTATAGTTGATCGTTACATGGATAACAAACTTGGAGAATTAATAAACAAGTCCATTCTAGCATATAATTTGGACTGTAGACAAGAAGCTTAGGATGAGAAGAATGCTTACATAGAACTCATTGACACGTCAATGAGAGCTCTTATTAAGGAAGAAGTCAACACTCAACTTTCTCAAATTCTTCCTCAAGCAGTATCAGATTTTGCAAATCCTGTGATAAAGAAAAATGTCACAAAATCAGTAGAAGCTGCAGTCTTGACAAGGTCTTCTTCACAACCAACATCTACTTATAAGGCAGCCGCATCACTCTCTGAGTTTGAGCTTACAAAGATACTGATAGACAAAATGGAAAAGAACAAGTCATATGATAAAGCTGACTACAAAAAGAAGCTTTATGATGCACTGGTCGAGTCTTATAACACTGACAAAGATCTCTTTGATTCATATGGTGAAGTCTTTTTGTTAAAGAGGAGTCGAGATGAAAAAGATAAAGATCGAGACCCCTCCACTGGATCAGAACGAGGGACGAAAAGAAGAAAATCGAGTAAAGATGTTGAGTCCTCTAGAGATTCAAGGTCAAAGGAAAAGAAGTCTTCAAGCACCTCTAAAGACACCTCCCAATCTCAACATAAGTCTTTCGGCAAGTCTGCCCATGCAGAGGAGCCAATTCATACTATTAAAGACTTAGGCATGCAACAAGATCAAGAGTTCATCATGGGAGACAATGATGAGCAACCCGCTGACAAGGAGGTTACCAAAGCTGACTGGTTTAAGAAACCCGAGCGACCGCCAACTCCTGATCCTAATAAGAGTAAGAGATAACAAGTTGACTTTCGACCTCCTCAGACCTGGATTAGTCAAGTTGCACGTGCTAAAGAACCTCCCACTTCATTTGATGATCTCAATGATACTTTATTTGATTTCTCTGCATTTGTCATGAATCGGATTAAAATTCCAAATCTGACTCATGAAATTCTGGTTGGACCGGCTTTCAACCTGCTCAAAGGCAAGTGTATTATGGAATTAGAGTACCATCTTGAAGAATGTTCCAAAGCAACAACTGAATGACTTGACTGGCATAACCCCAAAAACAAACCGTATCTGTTCGATCTCAGAAAGCTTCTTCTGTCAATTCAAGATCATTGAGGACGCCAAATTATCCCTTAGGATTACTTTCTTAATAATGATTTGGAATATCTGAAGGGTGGAGATTTGAGCAGACGATACTCAACTTCTATGACAAAGGCAAAAGCTGCTACATATAATCTCAAATGGATCGAAGACTTGGTTCCTAACTTGCGGAGCCCCGTACAGGTAAAATATGTTCAACATGCTTACTTGGTGGCACTTTACACTAGTGGTCCCACATGCATAAAGCTTCTATGGATAATGCAATTAATGATTTGTCTAAAAGATGGTTTACTCAAAAGAAGAATTTATTGCGGTAACCAGGCTTAAACTTATGAAGAAGTGTGACTACGGTCACCTGGAAGAGATTGAAGTTCGTCGAGATGATTAGAAGCTATATACGTTTAAAGAAGGTGATTTCAAATGACTTCGTCTACAAGACATTAAGGACATGTTACTTCTACTCGTTCAACAAAAGCTGACCAATCTCACAATCAATAAACGGTATGATTTGAATGTGGCATTACGTATGTACACCAGACGCATTTTCATTCAAAGGCAGGTGGAAGATCTTCAATTAGGTGTCAAAAGTTACCAAAAGAAGCTCAACCTCATAACCCGCAATACAAATCGAAATCCTCAATGAACAAAACCGCATTACACTTCATACTAGACCCTCATGGAATAATATACGTGGATCAGTACAAGAGAAAAAGATTGATGCGCACTGATGAACTCCACAAGTTTAGTGATGGCACGCTCAATGATGTTCGGACTGCTCTTCACGACATTGTTGCAGGAATAAGAATGGAATACCTGCCAATGAGGAAATGGAGTAACTTAGACAAGAAAAGGGCTAGGGTTATGGTTCAGGATATAGACAAGCAGCTTTATCAGAGGAGGTTGATGCGGAATCTAGAGAAGTTCGTTGGTGGAAGGGTATACGGGAATGATCTCAGGCTACTAGAAAGGACAATATGACTTTGTCATATTTTGTCTTAACTCATTTCAGGTCAATTTATCGTATATAATAATCTTTTTGAATATGTATATAAATAGTGTAGACTATAATTAGGCTTATATAGTGTTTGAGTACGAATTTTCAAGAATTTTTTAGTAAATTTAAAAAATTTCAAATTAACATACTCAAACACCATATTATTCCCTCATAATTTTAGGGGGAGCATTAATATGTTCCAATAATCAGCTTGTTAATAATTGGACATCTTCTCCCTGAATGCATATATTTTATCAATTAATATTTAAAATATTAAAAGATTTAACATTTTTGATAAGGGGAGAAAATGTGCTTAAAATATATGGCTAATAATGTGATTTTTAAGATCTTAAGTGTACGCTATCCCATATATGTGCTAAACTCTTTTAATTAATCGATGCACATATAAAGGGGGAGCAAATGGTTACATGTTGGCAGAATTGTAGAAGTACCAAAGATCGACCATTTAAATTACTGTATTGGAGTTATAAGGTGGTTAAGTTTTAGGTATTCATTCCCATGATCCAGCCAGAACCAGAGGGATCTACCCAGGGATACTCTAATAGATATTGTAGTAGTCCTCAGGTATGAAAAAAGGAGTAAAGTGAGAATAAGGGAATAGTGCCACCCAACAAGGTACTATTCATGAAGTCTCAGTAAGCGCTAAAGGGGCTGAAGAATTAAAAAGAAAAGTTAAGATAAAGGGTGAAAAGAAATAAGCCATCCTTACACTTAGGCAGAAACCGGGTCAATACATCTGTTGTCATGAATCACAAAGATGATTGCTGACATTGAAGACTGACATCATGGACCTAGTGATGCAATGCACAACCCTTCCTAGCCACTCAAAATCTCTCAAAAGATTTCTGTTTCATTTCTCACAAAGATTACATGCATTTCTATCAACTTTCTCACTCCGAGTTAGTTGGTATAGAAAAGGTGGCAGTCTGCTCTAGCCTCCGATCACTAAAACCAAAGTGCACTATTAAGTCTAGAGCCAAAAGAGATCATCCATAAATCTCATTAGGACACTTGTTGAAATTATGGTTGCTAATTCACACTTAGCTCAGTTAGCCACCTGAGGTCTCCTAAGGAGCTTTGGGGGAGGTTGTTATCATGAGGTCTAAGGTTCGAGCCTCACTGAGTTTTCCTTCTAGATGAGAATCTGTGTTGGGCTCTACCCACTCAGATGCGTCAAGTCTCTGACTCACTAACGATAGTATTGTACTAACTTGCCATTCAAAAAAAATTCACACAATGTGAAAAACAAGAAATATATATTAAGATTCCTACGCATTATCCTTATGATTTTGCCAGAACATCCGAGAAGTATTCACAGTGAAGATGGAAATCCTGCTTGAGCCAACATCAAACAAGCTCTTGGTAGGTGACTTGTGAGATCCTATAAGGATCGAGCTTGTGATACTGGATATCAATGTTGGTCCTTAATTGAGAAGATGGTAACTTACCAGTTTACTCTTACCGTGTTGTCTGCTTTGAGACGCTCCGGTAATGAGAATGGCTAGTGCAGCTGCGAAACCCTGTCAAGGAGATTCTTTGGAATTCTACCTGATCACAGGCAGTATTTATACTGAATAATAGGGAACCGTGGTTGTTACAACCGTATTCGACGAAGTGACAAAACCACCTTCGTCCATATATTTTGTTTATCACTAACCCATTTATGCATATTTCCTGACGGTGGTAGCAGTTTCTCGATGACGAGTCGAAGTCAATACCACATGCTCATACTCGAACAACAGATATAAAGACATCATGAAAGCTCAAGTACATGTTTCAAGACTTCCGCTACTCTGATATCGTACGTCTTACTTGAAACGACGAAGTATTAAGTTGATACCGTACATCCTCCATAAAGAGATGAAGTGTTAAAGTTAAAGAATATCAAGAAAGATGGTTACACGCGCTTTCAACATCAAGAACAGTATGAGCATGTTGGTCAAAAAGTCACAAGTACACAAGATGGAAAATATTACAAGATGGCAAGAAGAGATTATATTTGGCTGATGATATCTAAGTGCTCAAGATCATACTCATATCAAGTCAAAGATGCAAGTCAAAGCCTAAAGTCAATTATCACTACAACATATCACAAGATAATGATTGAAGTTAAAGACTACGAGCTCAAGACTAAAGTTAAAGCATAGTATGCTAGGTTTAAGTTTTTGTAAATTAGAGTGACCTCCCTTAGGGGGAGATTGTTAGAAACACAAAAAGTATCGATCGCTACCAATATAGTTAGTCATAACTCGTAGTGTAATCATATGTAATGTAAGTAAGCTAACCGGGCTAAAGGCTTATGGAAAGCCCATATTCAAGCCCATGGCCGGCCTTTAGCATTGAGTATTTATACCCTCTCCACACATGGAGAGGGTGGTTGGTTGGTTCATTTGTCACACATAATCTAATCTTTCTTTCTTTGTTACTTTCTCTTACTAGAACCTTCCTCCCATCTACTTTTTCTCTCTAGAATTCTTTATTGTTCTTTGGTGTTATTGATTACTAGTATTCTACATATCTTAACAAATTATGCTCAACAGAAAATGATGTCAGATGTATCTTATTAATTATCATTTCCTTAGTGCTTCTCTTGAGCATTCAAAACTTTGAATGTTTATATGACATTGCTCAAGACCGAGAAGATATGAACTTCTCGTTGTTTAAGATAAATGTACATAAATGAACATTTTCTTTTCTTTGGAGACCGAGTCCTAAGCTGACATTTACTTAGAAGTCATAGAGAAAATTTGAAGAGACATGTTTTGAAAGCTTTTGAAACTCTCGCTCGAACTTCATTTATTCACCTGTGTTAATATTAATCAACATTTCTAGGTGCGCAAATGTTATCGATTGTCGAGAGACATGTCGGAGAAGATTATTTTTGGTATTTTTGAAAAAAATTTGATTTTGTATTTTGCTTTTATAGGTTTTATAATTTTATATTTTGTTTTCTGATAGATATTTACAGTTGTCAAATGTTTTAGACACATAAAAGAAGATATGAGAGGATGTGTTTAAAAGCATTAAAACTTGGTTTCCAAAAAGCCCCCCTTCAAAAATTGATCCACTTATAAATAATGATTCGAATTTTAAAAGCGACATGAGGAGGGAGTGTCGAACACTGAATTTTGAAAGATTTTGAAAATCCTTTTGAAAAATTCTTGAAAAATTATGTTTAACGGTTTTGAAAACAAGAAGATTTCTCTTCTTTTGAAGATAAAGCGCACTGAAGTGTACACTCTCCTTTATTTG
>BQNB010073466.1:0-32108 GCA_026074375.1 Tanacetum coccineum
TCTTTGGGTCTATAAAGAAATCTTGGTGTGATGAGTTTGAGGCATTAATGAAGAGTAGATTTCAGATGAGTTCAATGGGAGAACTCACCTTCTTTCTTGGATTACAAGTCAAACAAAAACCAGATGGTATCTTTATTAGTCAGGATAAGTATGTTGCCGAAATCCTGAAGAAGTTTGACTTTGCCAATGTTAAGACTGCTAGTACACCAATTGAGACTCAGAAGCCATTAGTCAAGGATGAGGAAGCCAGTGATGTGGATGTTCATCTCTATAGGTCCATGATTGGCTCTTTAATGTATCTGACTGCTTCTAGGCGTGATATTATGTTTACAGTCTGTGCGTGTTCTAGGTTTCAGGTCACTCCAAAGTCTTCCCATCTAAGTGCTGTCAAGAGAATTTTTAGGTACCTAAAGGGAAAACCCAAACTGGGTCTTTGGTATCCTAGAGTGTCTTCATTTGACCTGGAATCCTACTCAGATAGTGACTATGCTGGAGCAAATCTTGACAGGAAATCCACAACAGGAGGTTGTCAATTTCTTGGCAGGAGACTCATTTCTTGGCAATGCAAAAAGCAGACCATTGTGGCTACTTCTACTACAGAGGCAGAATATGTTGCTGCTGCAAGCTGTTGTGGGAAGTTTGTGGATTCAAAATCAAATGTTAGACTATGGGTTCAACTTCATGAACACAAAGATCTACATTGATAATGAAAGCACCATTTGCATTGTAAAGAATCCAGTATATCATTCCAAAACAAAGCATATTGCTATTAGGCACCACTTCATAAGAGATGCTTATGAGAAGAAACTTATTCAGGTGCTTAAAATCCATACTGATGACAATGTAGCTGATCTACTAACCAAGGCATTTGATGTTAGCAGGTTCCAGTTCTTGGTTGTTTCTATTGGGATGATAAATCCATAAGCTGCATTGGTTAAAGGGAGGCAATATGATGTGTTGTATAGTTTGTATGCAGTGTTAAGTATGCAGAAACATGTTAACCATAGGTGATGCATTTCCAGAGGTTTGATAGGATTTAGAGAGTCATTGAGAAGAGTTATTGATGGTACTGAAGCACTCCTGTTACCTACATTGTTCATTCTTTGGTTGGACACAGATAGTACCGACAGTGCAAAGTTAGTACCGCTGGGCAAAGTTTGTACCGCTATAGAGACGTTGAAGAAAAATACCGCCAAGGGTACAAAGTGTAAATTGAAATGGTTTCCTTGAAATTAGGTCTCCTAAACCTATATAAACCCATCTCAATTGCACAGTTCCTTACGCAATCTCTCTCAAATACTTTCGTATATACAAGCCCTAATATCTCTCTTAACGACGATCACTCTTTCGACTACAATGGCTGTTCTTGATTCATGTCCTAAGCACAATATGGTCGCGTATCTAGAGAAGACTGAAGGGAATGCAGAGTTTCACGAGATCATTGATTTTCTTACGCGCAGTTCCATTCATCATGCTCTCACTGTAAGTCCAGTTGTTTCTACTACATTTGTTGAACAGTTTTGGACGTCTGCTAAGTCCAAAATAACAATGTTAGGCACATTACTGCCAAAGTAGTGGCAAGCCTATGTCTATTCTGAAGCATTCAATACAGAAGTATGATATTCTTTTTGATGATGCTAATGGGATTAGATCTCATTGCCCAATCAGGCTAAATTTGAGTATACAGGTATGGGGTATGCGGGGGAGATTTAACTCAATGTTAAACATTTAAACAAGCTTTGTTTATCCCAACGGAGGTTTTTATTTCATACATTGAATCATTGTATTTGTTCAAAAGCACCTCTTGGGATCAAAATTCCTACTAATATTTACCACTGCTGTACTTGCTTACATTAATCAGAAAGTATTAATTTTCTAAATTAATTTTTGATGATAGCTTAGACATTTAGATGCAAAGAAGAAGTTTTGTCATCGTACCCACGTTTTTATTTCCATCTTTGTTAGTACACAACTAGCTAATGTACTGTACACTTTAGATCATTTCTGAAATTCTTTAACAACTAAAGCTATTTTCTTTCATGGTTAAAAAGGGTAAACTTTCTTGTTTTTTTTTTTTCTTTTGTGCGCACTTTATCAGGGAAGTCACCCCTTTATTTGCTTCTTTGTTGGTAATACCAAACTGAGGATGAGGGTGGCTCCTTCAGAAAGGTCCTCTGAAGCCATCAAACCTACACCCTCTCTTGCTCACATAGTGAAGTATCTCTTTGTGGCCACAGACAGATCATTCCTGCTCACACTAGTGACGTACTATGAGCACAGACTGACCATCCTAGACCTTTACCTTCTACTATCATTCTGATTCTATTCTAGAGAGTTCTGGTGGGATCTTGGACGGTCATTTATCCAGTGATAATCCCTTTCAGGGATAATGAGGGTGAAATGACACCTCTCCAAAGTGTCTATGATCTTTGTCTCTCTTATGTGCACAGTTTAGATCAAGCAAAGAATCTAACACTTGAGGCTCAGATTCAAAAGCTCAAGAAGCAAGCTAAACCTGTACATCAAACACCACAAGCATGGATGAAAAGTGTCTCTTGAAGCAAAAGATTGGCTCACGAAAGGATCCTCAATGAAACAATGGTTGCACAAAGAGTTGTAATCCAAACAGGGGAAGATGTTTGCTAATGGTGAACCTTCAGTCCTAATGAGATCCTTATTTGATGAGATTCCTGAAGGAACACTAGAATCATTGAAACTGAGAATGTCAAGATTGTGGGGAGGACAAGAGATAAAGTGGTTGCTGAGAAGGAGAATGATGAAGTCTGTACTTTGTACTGAAGTTGTACTTAGTAATATTGACATCAAAGGTGAAAGTTAGTACTGACAAGGAGAAAGTTAGTACTGACAGACCAATAGTTAGTACTGACGGATCCAAAGTTAGTACCGACAGGCAGAAAGATAGTACCGCTGAGCAAATTGAAGGTACTGATGAGCAAAGGAAAGGTACTGATGATCATACTGAAGAAGAAAGTGTTACTTAAACTACTCAAACACCTACTTCTACAATATTTGGAGATGATGAAACAATAGCTAAGGTTCTTCTCAATTGATTCAAGCCAAAGCAGTTTCATGAGAGAAGGAGAAGGTGTAGAGTTCAAGGATCTTTGAAGAAAATGACAGTCTAGGCTACTTCCACAAGATCACTTCTGACATTAAAGCCTCTTCTAAATTGATCCAAAAGACAAAGGAAAGAAGAAAATAGAAGAGGAAGTTGAAAATAAAAGTGAATATGATGGTATTCCTGAAGCTGAGAGACGTTTAAACAGCTTGCAAGTGATGAAGAAATGGTAGTGGAAAATCCAAGAAGAAGTGGGAAGTGAACAGAAGAAAGAAACAAGAATAGCTGAAGAAAAAGCTACCAATGAAGCTTAATAAGAAATTTTGATGACATAAAGGCAAGAATTGAGGCTGACAGACTTCTTGCTGAGAAAGCTTCAAGAATAAGAAGAGGCATTTACAATAGAAGAAAGAGCAAAATTCTTCATGACACAATTGTGCTCAAAGACAAATTCCTTGCTCAACAAAGATCAGAAGCTATCGAGAAACGCCCACCTACAAGAATCAACTGAGAAATCAAATGATGACCTACTTGAAGCATGTAGGAAACTTCAAGCATTCTGAATTGAAAACCAAGAAGTTTGAGGAAATACAAGCTCTGTATGAAAAGATTAAGAGGTCAGATGAAGATTTTTTTTCATTTCTAGTGGGTATGCTGAAGATGAAAGATGATCAAAAAGATGAATGAAATAAGGAATTGATTCTCTAAGAATGAACTGTCAAGGAGGAAGATAAAGAAGAAGAAGTACTAGAAAAAGAATAACTTGGTATAGGAAAAAGATGAAGTCAAGAAAAAGAAGATTCATAAAAAAACACTTCTGAGGATGATAGTGAGAAAGAGAATGATGAGCTGAGATTATATTTAACAATAGCTCTAGATGAGGAAAAAGAAGTAGATTATGAAATACTTGACAGGAAGTATCCTATCAAGAATGTGAAAACTGAGTGTCTTGGAACTAAACCACAGGTTGATAAAGCTGAACACTTAATGGAGTATTAATCAAAATGTGGTGATTAGAAGCAATGGACAAAAGAGATTACGTTCGTACTCTGATGAGGGTGCTTTCCTATGAATTGATTAGAGATGATTTGACTGTTGTGTATCAAACTGTGATGGACAGATATCAAGATGAGATACCTGAAGGTTTTGATAGAGTACTTTGGGGAGAGATTTGATGGTTTATGTTCATCCAGATGATGAAGGATAAGTTTTGGAATCATAGAATGGGAATATAGAGTGGAAGCTACATGGTTCTTTCAAGGGTAACATACTTTAAAGACTGACGAAGGAATAGTCATTCATATGCTTGTATGAGAAAAAGTATCTTTGAGAAGAAAGTACTGTTGCAAAATGTGGAATTAAAGTTGGAGTCTGAAGAAGACAGTACTATGGCATTAGAACTGATTAGATTTATCAAGAAGCAGATTGCAGAATTAGAACCTGAAGACTCTGATGGAGATAAGAAGGATATTTGAGTGTTGGTTTCAAAATCACACAATAAATGGTCATCAGTTCACCATGCTTAACAGGCATAAAGACTGGCTAGTCCATAAGCAAATGGCCTTGTGGTAAAGACTTCTCACAATCCGTTTATGGTTGACAATTTACCAAAATAGTAGGGTTTTCATCACCTTGCTTAATTGGTGAAGAGTTGGCTAGGCAAGATTCAAACAGTTCTTGGTAAGACTAACAATCTGTTGATATGCTGATAGTTTGCTAAAAACATTATGGTTTATCATTGCATTGTTATGGCAATGAAGCCTTTGGCGTCCAATGCAAAACGTATTTGGTAAAGACAAATCAAATTTCCGTTGAAGGTTGACAGTTTACGAAAAACTGTTATGGTAGGTTAACTCACCATGTTTTTAAAATAAAGTGTTAATATCCAGAGCATAGGGCTACTAGTAAAGGATCATCAAATCCTGTTTAAGGCTGGTAGTTGCCAAAAAAACTACAAGCCAACTTAGTGGATTGTTGATGAAAAGATGTTGATGTGTTGATGAGAAGACAAAGTTGCTGTGGAAGATGGATAGTGTTTAAAAGCTAAAGAAATGTTAAAAGTGTTTGGATACATTCCTTATGTACTAAAAGAAGAAAAAAAAAAAAGATAAATCTGAAGAAACTTGACGTTTAAAAGAGTTAACCTTCTTGTTTAAGGGGAGGATTGTTAGGTAGTACGATTTCCTATCTTAGTACCGACAGATATTTAATAGTTATATGATAGTTATAGTTAGTACTGATAGTACAAAATGTTAAGTACTGATCAGTTAGTTAGTACCGTTAGTAGAAATTAGTTAGTGCCGTTTAAGAGATATGTATGAGATATTTTAGGAAAAGATATGTACGCGTTTTGTAAGCCTGTTAGGGTTTATCCTTAGTCTATAAAAGGATCCTTCTTGGCATAGTTAGAGATACGACCTTAATATATCTCATACAAATTCATATCTATAGTTAGTAATTGTAATCACTCAAGAGATTAATAGATTATTATTTAGTTTTTCATTGTTTCTTCTTAGTGTTTGTGTAAGATTCGCATTAACACATAGTATTCATATCAGTGTTTCTAATTTAGTTAATTGTATTTATACATCTTGGCTATCTTCCTTCAATAGGCTGCAGAGATCTATTCTACACGGACTCACGAACACGCATTGGAGAACTTTGGCATACCGCTTCTCCTTCCTTAGCAAATCCAAAATCAATATTAAATGATTTTCATGATCTCCTTTGTCTATGAGTATATCAAGAATCGTCAATAACACTATGACGAACTTATCATGTACGGTTTGATACTCGGTTCCATTAAGTCCATGAAAAATGCAAGGTGCATTTGTTAATCCAAATGGCATAACCCGTAAACTCAAAATGCCCTTATCGTGTTCTGGCGCGGTCTTTGAGATTCATCTAATCATGCACTCTCAGCTGATTGATAACATATCGAAGGTCTATCTTAGGAAGTAGCGCGCTCCATTGTAGTTGGTCAAAAACAAATCGTCAATCCTAGGGAGCGGATACGATTCTTGATGTTCATACTTGTTTAGTTCGCGCATAGTCTAGGTGCACATGCGAATAGATCCATCATTCTTCTTGACAAACAAAATTGGCGCTCCCAGGTGAGTGATTGGCCGAATAATCTTAGTCGTACCACTCTGAAGTTGCTCCGAAACAGTTTTGCATCTTCCGAAGGCTAGTCGATATGGCGACTTTGCTACGGGCGTCGCTCCAGGAATCAAATCTATATGAAACTCTACTTGTCGTTGTGGCGGTAATCCTGACAGGTCATCCGGAAATACGTCCTTGAAATCAGTATGTAGGGAATTATCACTTTTTTTTTTTCTCTTCCTAAGTCGGTTCATTCGCCTTTGTGTCATTAACGTCTTTGTCTTTCCCGACACTTACGTCTCTCCCTTGAATACAAAGTTGCATTAACTTCTTCTACAGGTACCCTAATATTCTTCTCGTGAATGATCATAACCTGTGGTTTGACAAACTAATCCCTTCCTTACTATCACATCAAAAACTTCCTGGTCCTAAGGGTATCAAGTCTATAGGGAATATAGAATTCCTAGCTCTAGTCTATATCTACGGGAAATCTATTAACTTACTTCTTCTTACCAATAGCTACCTCTATCACATACTAATATATTACATTTCCCCCACATACTATTACGTACAAGATAATCAACCATATGTGTCAACAACAGTTACATGTAATCTTACTTGCAAGTCATTTGTGTTGTGGGCATGTCTAATTATGTTGTACGCAATAATTATAGATGCCCCTTTAAACGAGTGTACTGCTCCTATGAAAAAACACTTCTTGAATCAACACATCATGTAATCACATAACACAATCTTCAATAAGGCATAATAGCACCACAAGATAAATCTAAACCACTCTCATTAATAATATTAGTGATCGAAAATAACATTTCCTAACATGTTCAAACGATAGAAAGATAACACTAAACATCCTAAATCAAATCGATTGCAGTGTTGTCGGGTTGAGGTCGACTTCAGCTCCCACAATGTCTTCCTTCGTCAAAGCTCATGGTTGGATACTAGCCGTAGACTAAAGGTCTAAATCGTAGCATTCATCATCAAACACGAGAGACTTCATATTTGTCCTTTCTTGTGGTGGTAATGGGTAAGGTGCAAACTTGTTCCTTTGGTCTTCCATTTGGAGTTGTGGATGATCCACGAATCCATATTTGTTGTAAGGAGGGTGCTCACTCAACTCTTCTTCTTCTTCATCCGAGGTGTGGTATTCTTGGAACCTAGAAACATTTCCTTCCTTGTCGATCCTTCTTCTCCGAATCACTCCAATCGTTTGGTCACCTACTTTCTTCATAGTCATACTCTCTTCTACTTTACACGGATATAAGTCGATGGGTATACGACACTTACGGTTTGTACGCCATATCTTACAGCCAGAAATTGGGTCGATATAACGCTTAATTCCAGTTGAACGCATGATTCCCTAACGAAACTTACGCTTTGAGGGAGACATAACTCTATAAATAAGAAAGAGTATAAGCTCCATCAGATACTTGGCGACGAAGAAAATAAATACTAGCATATATGTATATATATGTATTCTTACTACAAAAATAGTAAACGAATAGGCAATTGGAACTTCAAAATATATACATAAAATATATTATACATACGTACACACAAGCACATAGTTCTTAAATGCATCTATATGAAGGTTCCTAGTTATAGTCTAGGCCAATCCACCTAGTTCTCTATAACCTTGGCTCTGAATACCAATCTGTCACACCCCTCTAAGGCGGAATCGCAAGGCATGATCAATAGACATCATCACAACATCGCCGACAATATCGCCGACATTCTCACTAAAACCCTTAAACGTGAATCATTTAACTTTCTACGTCTTGGTTTAGGAATGATGGAACACATTCCATAAAGCCTTTTTCTTTTCTTCTAGCCTTGATTCTAGTCTGTGTTCTATTCCGTGTCATGACAACTTAATTACTTCATCCGAATTATTTTAAGCATTTTTTATTCGCGAAATGCAAATTAAAATATCACTCCTCCTATAAAATGTTTGTTAAAATTTTTTGTCAAATTGTCACACCCCGCCAAGGGGAGTTCAAAGCATGATCAATAGACATCATCACACACAAGGCGTAAACTAGAGAAAACTAAAAAATGACTTTCAATTAAAACTTCAAGATCCAAAGCGTGTTATGACAACGCCCAAAACAAAAATCCAACATATAATGCATGAAGAACAAAACATGACAAGTTCGATTAAAAACAAAAAAAAACAGATAAATCATAGACTCCGCATGCAATCCTATGGTCTAGCTAACTCCTCTTCCTAACTCTTCACACGTTTTGCTCACCTAAAAATGATGCTAAAAACATCAACATAATTATTGGTGAGAGTTACAGGTTTAAGACTCACTTATGACACGCGATTAACAAAAAACAACATTAGGAACCATATTGCTTGGCTTCTATACAAAATAAATTAACATATTATCTGGGTGGATCGTACCCCTCCGTCCCTTAATCTCTACGTTGCAAGGGGGGGGGGGGGGGAAAAACTGGACCCACTTGACTAGCTAAGTCCGTTTGGCTCTCACACATGTTCATGTCTCCTCAATACACATGCCTTACCATAACACTCATATCACATAGCAATAGCATATAGCAATCTATATAGTCGACACTTCAAAAATCACTATCACCGGTTTCATAATTCAAAATAGTTTTGCCATCATTTCCATCCCAAATATAAGATAAAAAAGTGGGACTGTAAAACTTTTTGATGCAAAGCAAATTCCAATTTTCTTCACTTAATCTTGCAAGAATCTAAACATAAACAATACAACATATGTTACAATATTTGATATGGTCACACAACCAAGTCGATGTGACAATCAAACGATTGAATGATTTCATAACTCATCCTATCTTGATTCAAAGCCTTCTATCACGCTCACGCAGATACGGCGCTAACTCAACTCGCTACCTCACAAAATTCGCTCCATGCTCTTAACTTTTGCTTTTTACTCAGTTTTTATAGTCACAAGATGACTCTAAATAAAATACTTAAACACCTAATTGGTTCTTTTCCTCACATCTCATATCTCCTCAATGAGTTGTGAGCTTCTATGATTTTTTGATAAAAATAATAGTGGAGTGTGTAACCATTTTATAAAAATTCAACATCACAAAGTGTCTAGAATTTGACCCGATTCCACCTTTAAAAGTTTATCTTGAGCAGACCAATTTAAACACTTAGGAAAATTCTACAAAAAATTTAGAAAAACATAAACATCATGAACTTGCTACAGTAGTAAGACCATTAATTAAAAGACGTTTGCGATTTGAGTTTTGACCTCACAACACACTCAGATCTGCCCGAAACTCGTTTTGACAACGAATCTTTGTGTTGATTAATTGTATAAATTCCACTCACTTTTAATTCATGAAACCACTTTGGTTGGAAAGTAGACTCTTTGTAGTTATTTTTAGGCTCAATAAAATTAATAAAAGCTATCCGTATGGAGAGTTATGACTCTCGCAAGATGACCTAAAATTCTGCCCAGATTTCTATTTCGAATTTAGCATAATTAACCCTAATTAAACTTACCCATACCTATCTATTACCCAAAACGATTTTGATGATTCAAAACCTACTTGTTATTACAGATTATTTACAATTACCTAATACATCCAGATGAGAGAGATTGTTACGTTAAATAAAATCAATTGAATTGAAAAAGGATTTAGAAAACATTACCTTAACTCTTGAACAATCAAAACCCTAATTTTTTTTGGTTTCCTTTGTCTTTATGTTGTTCGATCCGGCAAGGTGAGAGCGACTAGGCTAGACAAAAAGTGATTTTTGATTAAGTTATTGATTTTGTATTTATAGGCTTAGGAAAAGATTATTACCATTCAATAAGTTGTAATCAAAATTGGGGATCTTTCCCTTTTTTATTCCTTGTTCGGCCGATCCACACAACACCCTTTTAAATTATATTTTTTTTCTTGAATTTATTTATTATACATTTACTTTTAATTCTAAGTATAAACCTTTAATTATTATGCTAAACTTTGAATTTTCTAACTTAGTTTCAAATAACTTTTGATTCTATATGATATAGCGAGTGATTTATAAATAGAAAGCACTACCGACTATATAGTATAGCCTAATACTAAACTGATATTATTATAATTATGAATTAATATACATAGTACGTACACGTAATATTTATGTACACGCATTTGTAAACTACGCAAAGCTTTCAAATGATTAATTTCCATAAGTACATGATTCATCACTCATGTATTCCATCTCTTACACTTTTAAAACACATAAAACCACATATAATGACACAAATAACTAAGTTATAAATGCTTTAACTAAACCGGCTAAAAATCTCAGTTGTCATCAAAACACCTTCACTAGAGGCGGCCCCCGTATCAAGGGCGGCCCCCTAATTAAATCAGGCGGCCCCCATATCGATATTGCACTGCCACCAGTCAGGACATAATGTCTGCACACCATTTTGTGAAACACGAAAACAAAAACCTCCTTCTCCTAAAACCTGCAGCTACGAAACATACACTTAACCCACCAAAAATCAAAATCAAACTAATTAACTCAAATTGAAGATCAAATCAACATCAACAATCAATCTTAACATCATAAACATCATCAATTGTAAGTCGATTCATTAATTTTCTTTCAAATTTGTGTCTAAGGTTCATGATGAATACAAAATAAAAAATTGAGAATTTTCAATTTTCTTTTGTTTGTGTGCGCAATTAGGACTATACTAACACAATGTATAAGTAATATGCTTCCCGTAGACATAAGATTTGCATAATTGAGTGTGTTTGTCAAAACTTTGAAAATATGAACCACCTCAACGCCAAGTTTGAGTCTATCGAGTTCGAGTGTCTTTTAAAAATAAATAAGCAAACTGTTCCCCGTTTTGTTCTTGAGTTTTATAGTCAACTTGATTTTGAATATAATTCTGAAGGTCACTTTGTTGTTCATTTCGTCATTAAAATAAATCATTTTCCTTCACTCTTGAAGAGTTTGGTCATATTTTGGGGATTCCTTTTAAAGGTCAATGTTCGTACTCTGACAAGTGGTCACGAAATTAAACAATGATGTGAAAAATAATCTCAAAGATTTCAAAAAACGTATTCGTAGCATGAGGACTGATTATGATAAACTTTATGACAGAGGCGATCGTAAAACCACCGGTGTTTTACCCAACAAAAAGTCTAAACCTATCAACCAAGAACCTCAATCTAAAACTGATTTTGAAAAATCAATCACAAAATTCTTGGATGGTCAAAGAGTTACAAATATGTTTTTTTTTAAATCTTAACGATATGATTTTAAAAATGAAGCAAAATGAAAAGAATTTTCAAACTAAAATTAAAAATATGGAAATAAAAATAGATGAGTGGTCGAAATCTCAAAACATATCTTTAGAACAAACCGATTGGACTGAGCCGCAACCTCCTCCTCAAACTCAAACCGAACAAGTGAATGCCGTATTCACCGGGAATGGAAGGTCCGATGATTCTCCGAAAACTCAAAAAGATCCACCACCTCCTATCATCGTTGACAATTAAACTGAAAAAGATAAACCTATTAAGAACTCCAACAACGGCGCTATACGTGGTAAAAAACCAAATGGTATCTCATACGTGGAGTAACATTCAAAAAATCACCTACCCCCAAGCTTTTAGAGTGGATCCATTTCATATTCTGAAACCGTTTCATTAAGGATTTTAAATCAAGTAAGTATACTAATAATAATAGTAGTAATAGTACATCTTATTAATAAACCTAAAAAAACCTAAACTAAATTATTATATTTATATATATATATATATGATATCTATATATTTATATAATACAAAAAAAACTTTGAAGTTTTTAAAGTATGTCACACATTCGGCGGTGTGTTTTCTTACCTTTGTTTCGGCATCCACAATATGACAATTTATCTACGAATTTGTGGTTTGTTGCTGGTAACCCTCACGAGACTATAACTCGTCCACTCGGGAAACGAGTGGTTTAAAGGTTGTTGCATGGCTAATGCAATCCGTGTTGCCTACGAAAGTACACTTTTTTGTATTTAATGTTTTTCTTGTAGTTGTGTCTATTTTCTGATTAAATAAAATAGATGGAGCTTGGATTGGTGGTTGGCATTTTACACTTGGAGACTTATATAATTGGAGTATTATATTACATGTGGTAGAATACACATGTTGGCATTTCGTTGTGCGCAACATTTTTAGAATTCATTCGAGCACCGGGAAGTACTGTTTTCCCTTAATTTTCCCTATTTTCTATATTTATCAGTTCTCACATTGAGGGAAATATTCAACTTAAGTGTAAAGGGGGAGCCAAATAGAAAAAATTAAAAATTAATCATATCCCTCCATGTTTGCCCTGTAATCTAGCCAAAGTTTTCAACTGATATTTTATGAAAAATATTTAAAAACTAATATATATACTTTTCTTTCCAAAACAAAAAAATGTATACTTCTAAGTAAGGCAAATCCAACCGGATTGACACTATAACTAGCACAAAACCAGTCCACTAAATTGTGAGAATTAAACCTTAAAGAATTCAGGTATCCAGCTTTGATACCTAAGATAATTTTTACCTTTAGCTTGTTCGAGTTAAGGTTTGAATGCAATTGCAAGTGTCTCATCCGTCGTTACGGCTGTGTATTTGTAATTTGTCGCCTTTTCTGGAGCATTGGTATTGGTTGAAAATTATATGAGTGAGCCGGTAATTTAGTAGCTCTAGAACTTGTGCTTGATTATCATTTACTAGACCGCAGTGAAGTTAATTTATAAGACAAAATCGTATGCTAAGAGGTAAAATAAATCCCATGTAACTCCTATATCTGCAGCACTCCCTTTTAGTGCTATTCCGCTAAAGTATCAAATATTGAAGAAAAAATGCTCAATGAAAGAAGTTATGTGCCTGCCTTAGTAAGCAGGTAAAAGTACTGCTAAATGAAAGATCAAAGTACTGCTAAATAAAAAGTCACAGTACTGCCATCTAAAGTGATCGAAGTACTGCCGGGATATAGGAACTAATAAAAGTTTAAACGTTGTTATAGCATTTCTCTTGTAAAGTTTTTATTATGATAAGTATCAATTAGTGTTTATGATATACAAGGACTGTACAACTACTAGAGGTTATTCCGTTAGTTTACTAAAAGGATCTTCAAGGAAGATATTAGAAGATAGAACAAACATAGAAAAATACGAAGTTAAGACTTATTAGTAATACGTAATAGGATCTGCAAGTTAGGCATGATTCAAAAGGTTTATAAAGAAATCGTTTGAGAACTAATGTGTGTTCTTCTTAAGTACTGCCAACTTATCCGCATAGTTGACAGTATATCAAGATGTTTCATAAAGGAATGAACGATCCTACAAGTGATAGCTTGCTATATCTTCAAAAAAAACTCAGTTGTTGATTGCTCAAAAGGAAGAAGCAGGAATCCAACTCCAAGCTGAAGAGTTTGATTTGATGGCTGCTGCAGCAGATCTTGATGAGATTGAGGAAGTCAATGCAAACTGCATTTTGATGGCTAATCTGCAGCAAGCATCGACATCGGGTACTCAGACTGACAAAGCTCCCGTCTATGACTCAGACGGATCAGTTTTGAGTACAACTTACAATTGCTATGAAATGAGATATTTAATATGTTTTACTCAAGAGGAGCATATACAGATCTACTCGAACCCATTCCTGAACCACACCAAAGTACAACAGAATATATACATTTTATTTCTGAAATCTCTAGTGTGGAACAAGAGGGGGGAACAGTAGATTAACATCCTGCAATTGTTGAGGAAACACGTGCTTACTTTGAATCATTATATAATAATTTGGCGCTTAAAGTTGAAAAGGTCAACTCGGTCAATCGCAAAATGAAAGAACAAATCTGAGTTGTCCACTGCGCTTGCTAATATAAAAATCAAGAAAGTGTTTTGAAAGTATCAAGCAAAATATGACAAACTTGAAAGATGTATCAAAAGTCGGTTTATCAAGAACAATGTCTTACTAAAAAGATAAATTCTCTTCATTTTAAGTTCTGTAAACAAATAACTACTTTTGAATGAGAAATTTCAAATTTAGTAAGGTAAACAGCTTTCAACGGAAAAATCAAACTGGTTTCTTCTCTTCTTATAGAAAAGAAAAAGTTGAAGTCTGATTTCAATACCAAGAACGAAGCTTTCTGTATAAACAAATTCAACTTGAATAAGATAAAGGAATAGATAAATAATTTTTGGTTAAAACGGGTCAATCGATTAAACGAGCACATCTTGTCACCTAAGCCAGACTCGTTTACCACACCCGAACAGAAAATGGCTGTGGGTTTATCAAAATCCCTTTTTATCTCAAGCAAGCTCACGAAAACCTCAGTGTTTATAATGCAAAGTGTTTACTTGAAAAAGCATTATCCATCCTGTTGTGCAGATTTCGGAAGAGACCACTCAGCTTGCTCAAAGAGAGTCCCCAAAAATGATACAATTGAACAAAGAAATTAAAACCTCAAACTAAACAAAGAATTTAATCATCTTTCGGGGGTTTTTGTTTCTCAAACGGCCAAGTCACAAGAAGAGGGTTACCTGTAAATACTTCAAAATGGCCACTTGTTTCAAAAATCGATTTCCAACCAAATGAAGAATTTTGGATACACTACTCTAAGTGTTGCACAAAAATTTCTAAATGAGGTAAAAAGCACCATTGTGACTCTTCAAACGTTGTCAACATAGAATGACTTTAGAGTACACACAATTTGGTCGTCCATTGCTCTTCAGGAGATCACAAATTTTAAAAAAGAAATTTTTCCTATCATCAACCAAGATGGACACAGACTTCAAATTGAAAACAATTTTTGAAAGAAGCAGCCTAATTTGTTCGAGACTTCAAATCTCTTGCAAAAGAAGCTGATGAATCTCTTGCTAAGCACAAGGCATTGGAATTGGAAATTGAGCGTCTCTTAAGAGCAGTTGTCCAGTCAAGAACATTATGTCTATTGTGCAAAATCCATCGGTTTTGTAGATTCATCAAACATCCAAAGGTTCTAGCTTGACCGTACGAAAGAATGTCCCCTTGAAAATTGGTATCATAAAAGGAAATGAATGATGCTAAACTTTGGAATGAATTGGTACAAAAAGTGTGAAGAATTGCAAATATGACACAAAATTCGAACGATAAAAGCTTATAATGACATTCCAACAAAAGATCGAACGTTGCAAGCTAGTTGGGAGACCCATACGGGTAAAAGTCAGGATACTCCATGTGTTATACAAATACCCTTTAACCTTTTGTCTCAGAAACTTGAAAATGAGAATTAGAAGTTAAAGTTTCAGGTTCGGAATTAATGAAAAAGGAAAATGCTACATCTTAAGACCACATACAAAAACCTGTTTGACTCTATCTCTTGTGACACGTGCTCAAACTAAAACAATAATTGACTCTTTGGGCAAAACAAATTACATGATACGATCTATGAAAATGCTAAAGCTAAAGCCGCATTATTTGATAAAGTTTCTGAACCAGTGGACACCACCAAGGAAAGATGTACGAATACTAAAGTTGCAAATCAATCACCTAGAAGGAAACCGTCTTTGCAAGCCTGTAAGAAAAAACCTTGTTGGAGACACCCAATGCATTTCAATCTGAACATACAACATCATCAAAAAATCGGGTTCCTCAAAAGGTTGATGAGACGAATGATTTGTCAAAACCAGTCACTTCAAACTCGGTACCCACACCACAAGAATCAAAAATTGTGAAACATGATAATGTGATTGCCCCAGAATGTTTAGGAATAAACCTTTCAGAGCTTCTAGGGAAGAAATGTATGTCCATAACAAGTTAGAGCGAGCGTTAGGACAACTCCAATCACCGTTTCACACCTCAAGTCTCACTAAGAAGATGTTAATTCTGACTCAAATGTTTATTTCTATAGAGTAGACAACACTGCTAAGACTAGAAGGCCACATGCCTAGGACTAATACCAAAGAATGATAGGGGGGGGGGGGGGGGTCCCCTCTGCGTCTAAGAGTATGCAACAAGAATACAGAAGTTGAAATAGAAGGAACACCCTAGGAATTGACGTGCTTTCTAAGAATAAGAAACACATTGTCTCATCTGAATGTAACCATTTAACTTGCTATTCGAATGATAAATCTGAAGTTTTTTGTGCTATTTGTAATCAATGTTTAATCATGCTATCATGATGGATGTATGCTTAATGTATGTGAATGACATGAATTCTCGTGCAAAAACAAAAGCAAATGTTTCAAACACTGAAAATCAAAAGAAACAAAAAGCCAAAGGTTTATAAACCTAAGAAAGTAGGTCCAACGAAAGACTTGCTTCACCTAACCTAGTAAACCGAGATTTTGCCTAGTGGTCACCATCTGGAAGACTTTTTGACATTAAGGAAAAATAATCCATCTAGTGAATCTAGAGTCAATCTGACTGCTCTATGGTGATAATGCTTGTACTTCTAACCATTCGGAACCTCCAATCAAACGGTTTCCAATTCTAACTTCCTTTCTTGGCAGGTTATTCCAATTTGTTTTATGGTGCGTCACTCGGGTGCTCCAAACAAGACCGGAACCTAAAGCTTCCCATCAATTTCGTCTGGAATTTTTTAGGAACTGTTCGCTTTGGAAATGATCATATTGCTGCAATTTTGGGTTATGGCGATCTTCAATGGGGAAATATTTTGATCTCCAGGTTATTTTGTTAAGGCTTGGGGCACAATCGTTCTCAGTGTGCAGTTTTTTTGTGATTCAGATTTAGAGGTTGCTTTTCAGAAGGAACACTTGTTTCGTCAGAAACTCTAGAAGGAGTTTTGACTTGTTAAAAGAAACCGTTCAACAATCTTTTACACATCAATCTCCATGAAATGGCCTCTGTATCCCCAATTTGCCTCATGGCTCGTGCAACTTCTACCAAGTCATGGTTATGGCATCAACGTTTATCCCACCTCAACTTTGACACCATAAATGACCTTGCCAAAAACGATCTTGTCACCGGTCTTCTAAAATTCAAATATCATAAAGAACATCTTTGTTCCCTCCTGTGAGCAAGGAAAAAGCAAAAGGGCATCTCACCCACCCAAACCAGTTCCAAATTCTAAGAAGAGGTTACACCTCTTGCCTAGGATTGTGTGGTCCAATGAGAATTGCTAGCATAAATGGAAAGCGATATGTTTTGGTGATTGTGGACGATTACTCTCGTTACACTTGGGTACATTTTCTCAGATCAAAAGATGAAGCACCAAAAGTGATTAAAACCTTCCTGAAGAGAATTACTGTCCTTCTTCAGTCACCTGTCATCATCATAAGAACCGATAACGGCACAGAATTCAAAAATCAAATCCTTAAAGAATACTTTGATAGTGTTGGCATCTCTCACCAAACGGTCCTTCTGTCCGAACACCTAACAAAATGGAGTAGTGGAACGAAGAAATCGACGTCTAGATTGAGTCGCTAGACAATGATGAT
The DNA here is from genome assembly GCA_026074375.1 of Tanacetum coccineum. NCBI lineage: Eukaryota > Viridiplantae > Streptophyta > Magnoliopsida > Asterales > Asteraceae > Tanacetum > Tanacetum coccineum. Next base: position 17,643 of record BQNB010073466.1, read on the forward strand.
TTTCTCTCGTGGCACCGTTATTCTTATGGGCTAAGCGACTGCTACTGCGTGCTACACTCAAAACCGCTCCATCATTCACCGTCGATTTAACAAAACACCATATTCGGAACCCAAAAAGAAAGCCGGGCGCTTGGGAAGCTATGCAAAACCTGAAAAAAAGAATCTGCTTTCCATCTTTGAGCTCAGAAGTTACGATCGTCTCCTCATTAGATGTGCGGAACTTTCGAGAGCTTCCTTGCGAAGCCAACGATCTGTACTGTAACTCAACCTTCTCATCCATGGAAGGATTCCTTATTCGATGATAAATTCAATCGAGGCATCCCTCATTTCCAGCTCAATTAATGGCAGAAAACCGATATCTTCCTTTCTACATTTTCGGGGCTCTCTGTTATCCCAAGAATAATCGTGAAGATATTGGGAAACTTGGTGCAAAAGGTGATATTGGGCTTTTCATGGTTTATTCTGCTGATTCCTGTGCTTAAGGTTTTACAACCGAAGACATGAAAACATGGAGACAATGAATGTGACATTTGATTGAGCTTATCAGCAATGGCTTTTGATCAAAGCAGTTACAATACCCGGCTTCAAGCATGACTTCTGACAAATCATTCATGACTGATCTTACTTATGCTCCCGGCAACAATAACAACTCAAAAACCAACTGAAGGGATTGATTTACTGTTCGAAGCTATGTATGATGATTATATTGGTGTCAACCGTCCATCTGCTCCAAGAACTGCACCGTCTAAGGCTCAAGCACCTCAGTTCTTCAAGACTCCAACGGCAAACTACACAACATCAATACACAACACCGACATCAACAAATTCATCCTCTCAAGCAACAAATCTTCCAAACACTTCACAAGATGTTGACGAGCTCGAAACACAACAACATGTTCAGCATCAACCCGCAACAATTGCTGACAATGTTCCAAATGCTATGCTCGATGAAAATACTTGTAAATCCTTTGCTACTCATCCCATAAGTGATGCTGAATCTTCACCTCACAATATGTGGATCCACCGCACATGCATACGTTTACCAACCATACCCTCATGAATTTCAATGACTAAGGATCAACCCTCAGGAACAAGTGATCGAGAACCTCTCGACCAGTTTTGAACAAGGAATCAACTACATCCGATGTGACATGTGCATGTATGCATTAACGGTAAGCACTATGGAACAAATATGTCAAAGAGGCTATGACCGACCCTGCATGGATTGAATCAATGCAAGAAGAGCTTCTCCAGTTCAAAAGGCTTGATGTATGGGTGTTAGTTCCTCTTCGGATAACATAAAACCTCTTACTTTGAAATGGTTATTCAAAAACAAGCATGAAGAAGAGAACACGGTCATCCGAAACAAGACTCGTCTGGTTGTGAGAGGGTACCGCCAAGAGGAAGGAATAGATTTTTGAAGAATCTTTCGCTCCTGTTGCTAGAATGGAAGATATCAGGATATTTTTTGGCATATGCTGCACACAAATCGTTCATTGTGTTTCCAAATGGACGTAAAAACTGCTTTCTTGCATGGTACGTTAAAAGAAGACGTGTACGTGTCAACCTGAAGGTTTCATCGATGCTGATCATCCAAGCCATGTCTACAAGTTAAAGAAGGCACTATATGGGTTAAAGCAAGCACCAAGGGAGGTACAGATGAATTCAATGTTTTCTCCTACAGAACACTTCTTCAAAGGCACATTTGATCCAACGTTGTTTTATAAGACGCTCGACGATGACATCTTAGTGGTACAGGTCTACGTTGATGATATTATCTTTGGTTCTACACACCCTAGGTATACCCAACTATTTTCTGACCTCATGAAAAGCCGCTTCGAAATGTCGATGATGGGGGAAATGACATTTTTCCTTGGTTTACAAGTTAACCAATCCCCCCGTGGCATCTTTATAAACCAAGTCCCAACACGGTGTTAGAAATCCTTAAAAAATATGGAATGGAATCATGTGATCCCGTTGGTACTCCAATAGAGATCAAATACAAGCTTGACCTTGATCAAAAATGGGTCCTCCGGCGATGCTACAAAATATCGTAGCTGAATGGTGCCAAATGTTAAAAAAAATAAAAAAAAAATTCCCCCCTTCGTCTAGTAGACCGGACATTGTACATGCTACTTGTTTATGTGCTCGGTACCAGGCTAAGCCAACCGAGAAGCACCTCAAGGAGGTTAAAAGGATCTTTCGTTATCTCCGGGGAACCGATAGTGACTATGCTGGAGCAAATCTTGACAGGAAATCTACAACAGGAGGTTGTCAATTTCTTGGCAGGAGACTCATTTCTTGGCAATGCAAAAAGCAGACCATTGTGGCTACTTCTACTACAGAAGCAGAGTATGTTGCTGCTGCAAGCTGCTGTGGGCAAGTTTTGTGGATTCAAAATCAAATGTTAGACTATGGGTTCAACTTCATGAACACAAAGATCTACATTGATAATGAAAGCACCATTTGCATTGTAAAGAATCCAGTATATCATTCCAAAACAAAGCACATTGCTATTAGGCACCATTTCATAAGAGATGCTTATGAAAAGAAACTCATTCAGGTGCTTAAAATCCACACTGATGACAATGTAGCTGATTTACTCACCAAGGCATTTGATGTTAGCAGGTTTCAGTTCTTGGTTGTTACTATAGGGATGATAAATCCATAAGCTGCATTGGTTAAAGGGAGGCAATATGCTGTTTTGTATAGTTTGTATGAAGAAACAAGTTAACCATAGGTGATGCTTTTCCAGAGGTTTTATAGCATTTAGAGGGTCATTGAGAAGAGTTAATGATGGTACTGAAGCACTCCTGATACTTACATTGTTCATTCTTTGGTTGGACAAAGTTAGTACCGCCAGTGCAAAGTTAGTACCGCTGGGCAAAGTTTGTACCGCTATAGAGATGTTGAAGAAAAATACCGCCAGGGGTACAAAGTGTAAATTGAAACGGTTTCCTTGAAATTAGGTCTCCTAAACCTATATAAACCCAGCTCAATTGCACAGTTCCTTACGCAATCTCTCTAAACTACATTCATATTTACAAGCCCTAATATCTCTCTTAACGACGATCTCTCTTTCAAGTACAATGGCTGTTCTTGATTCATGTCCGAAGCATAACATGGTCGCATATTTGGAGAAGTCTGAAGGCAATGCAGAGTTTCACGAGATTATTGATTTTCTTAAGCGAAGCTCAATTCATCATGCTCTCACTGTAAGTCCTGTTGTATCTACTACGTTTGTTGGGGGGGAAAAAACCGTTTTGACGCTGCTAAGTCCAAAACAATCAACAATGTTAGGCACATTACTGCCAAAGTAGCTGGCAAGTCTGTGTCTATTTCTGAGGCATCAATAAGAAGTGATCTTCTTTTTGATGATGCTGATGGAATAGACTCTTTTACCAAATCAAGCTTATATTGATGCTATACAGCTAATGGGGTATGAGGGGGATTTAACAGTGTTAACATTTAATAAAGCTTTGTTTTCACCCCAATGGAGGTTTTTATTTCATACAATTAATCATTGTCTTAGTTCAAAAAGCACCTCTTGGGATCAAATTCCTACTAACATTGCCACTGCTGTCATCTGCTTAACATCTAATCAAAAGTATAATTTCTCTAAATTAATTTTTGATGGTATGCTTAGACATCTAGATGCTAAGAAAAAGTTTGTAATGTACCCACGTTTTATTTCTATCTTTTTAGATAAACAACTAGCTAATGTGTCTGTACCTTTAGATCACTTTCCTGTAAATACTTTAACTAGTAAAGTTTTTTCTTTTATGGTTAAGAAGGGTAAGCATTTCTCAGGGAAAGTCACCCCTTTGTTTGCTACTATGTTGGTCCAACCAACTCAGGATGAGAGTGCTCCTTCAGAAAGACCATCTGAAGCACAACCTACACTCTCTCCTGCTCCCACTAGTAAAGTACCTAATGAGCCACAAACTAATTCTTCTCCTGCTCAAACTAGTGAGGTACATATTGAGCAACAGACTGCCCTATCCCTAAGACCTTCACCCACTCCTATTATTCCTGATTCTGTCCCAGAAACTTTTGGTGAGAATCTTGGAGGTCATTCATCCAGTGATAAATCCCTTTCAGGGAATGAGGGTGACATGACTCTCCAAAGTGTCAATGATCTTTGTCTCTCTTTATGTGCACAGGTTTCAGATCAAGCCAAGGAAATACAACTCTTGAAGGCTCAGATCACAAAGCTCAAGAAACAAGCTAAACCTGTCATCAAACATCATAGAGCATGGCTGAAAAGTATCTCATTGAAGCAAAGATTCCCAAGCAAGAGCTTCTCAAAGAAACATAGGGTGCACAAAGAGTCTGTATCCAAACAAGGGAGGAAGGTTGCTAAAGGTAAATCATCAGTTCAAAGAGATCCTCTGTTTGATACAATTCCTGAAGATTCAGTTGATCATATGGAGACAGAGAATGCTCAGGATGAGGGAAGGACAAGAGAAATGGTGGATGAAAACAAGGAGATTGATGAGATTAGACTTAGTACTGAAGATGTACTTAGTACTGACAAGGAGGTAGTTAGTACCGACAAGGAGGAAGTTAGTACCGACAAGGAGAAAGTTAGTACTGACAGACTAATAGTTAGTACCGATGGATCCAAAATGAAGGTACTGAAGAACACATTGAAGGTACTGAAGAGCACATTGAAGGTACTGATGAACAAATTGAAGGTACTGAAGAGCACATTGAAGGTACTGAAGAGCAATTTGAAAGTACTGATGGGCAAAGAAAAGGTACTGAAGATCATACTGAAGAAGAAATTGCTGCTCAAACCACTCTAACACCCACTCAAACACCTACTTCTACAATGTTTGGAGATGATGAAACAATAGCTAAGGTTCTTCTCAACATGAGTCAAGCCAAAGCTGTTTCTAGAGAAAAGGAGAAAGGTGTAGAGTTGAAGGATATTGAAGAAGCTGACAGACCTAGACCTACCTCTAAAAGATCACTTCTCACATTAAAGCCTCTTCCAAAGATTGATCCAAAAGACAAAGGAAAGAAGAAAATTGAAGAGGAGGATGAATCTGAAAGTGAATCTGATGGTATTCCTCAAGCTGAGAAGAAGTTTAAACAGCTTGAAAGTGATGAAGAGTTGGCTAGGAAAATACAAGAAGAGTGGGAAGGTGAAGAGGAAAGAAACAGAATAGCTGAAGAAAAAGCTGCCAATGAAGCTCTTATAAGAAACTTTGATGATATAAAGGCAAGGATTGAGGCAGATAGACTTCTTGCTGAAAAGCTTCAAGAACAAGAAAGAGAGCAATTTACAATAGAAGAAAGGGCAAAGTTCCTTCATGACACAATTGCTGCTCAAAGAAGATTCCTTGCTCAACAAAGATCAGAAGCTATCAGGAACAAACCACCAACCAAGAATCAACTCAGAAATCAAATGATGACCTACTTAAAGCATGTAGGAAACTTCAAGCATGCTGAATTGAAAATCAAGAAGTTTGAGGAAGTACAAGCTTTGTATGAGAAGATTAAGAGGTCTGATGAAGATTTCATCTCTATTGGGTCTGCTGAAGATGAAAGATTGATCAAAAGAATGAATGAGAAAGGAGTTGATTTATCTAGAGTTGAAGTGATTAAGGAAGAAAGTAAAGAAGAAGTTCAGAAGGAGAGTAAAGAAGAAGAAAGTACTAGAAAGAGAAAACTTGGTACTAGGAAAAAGATGAAGTCAAGGAAAAGAAGATATATTCAAAACACTTCTGAAGATGATAGTGAGAAAGAGAATGATGAGCTGAGATTACATCTAACAATAGCTCCGGATGAAGAAAAAGAAGTGGATTATGAAATACTTGACAGAAAATATCCTATCAAAGAATGGAAGACAGAGTGTCTTGGAACTAAACCACAGGCTGATGAAGCTGAACACTTTGAAGAGATTAACCAAAATGTGGTGATTAGAAGCAATGGACAAAAGAGATATTTTAGTACTTTGATGAGAGTATTGTCCATATTTGATAGAGAAGATTTGAATGCTGTGTATCAACTGGTAATGGACAGATTTCAAGATGAGATACCTGAAGGTTTTGACAGAGTACTTTGGGGAGATTTGATGGTTATGTTCAATCCAGATGATGAAAATGAGTTTTGGAATGCACAGCAGGATTGGAATATTGTGAGTTGGAAGCTACATGGTTCTTCAGGAGTACATACCTTAGTGACTGAGACAGGATTAATCATTCATATGCTGGTAGAAAAGAAGTATCCTTTGAGAAAGGAAGTACTGATGCAAATGCTGAAATTGAAGTTAGAGTCTGAAGAAGACAGTACTATGGCATTTGGTGTTGATTAAATTTGTCAAAAGAAGATACTTGCAGAGTTAGAATCTGAAGGATAAGAATGATGAATTGAGAAGGGTTTGAGTGTTGGCTAACCACCACACAACAAATGGTCATCAGTTCACCATGCTTAACAGGCATAAGAACTGGCTAGTCCATAAGCAAACGGCTTGTGGTAAAGACTTCTCAAATCTGTTTATGGTTGACAATTTACCAAAAATTGTAGGGTTCTCAACTCACCTTGCTTCTATGGTGAAGAGTTGGCTAGTCCATGATCAAACAGTTCATGGTAAAGACTAATCAAATCTGTTGATAGCTGATAGTTTGCTAAAAACTATATGGTTTTTCAATGCACCATGTTATAACAATGAAGCATTGACTAGTCCAAAAGCAAACGGTTTATTTGGTAATAATGACAAAGCATTCGGTGTGGTTTGACAGTTTACCAAAAACTGTATGGTAATTAACTCACCTGTTTTAATGAAGAGTAACTTGCCCAGAGCCAACACGGCTATAGTAAAGGAACATCAAATCGTTTTGGCTGGTTTGTTTGCCAAAAAACTACAAGCCAACTTAGTTGGGGGTGTTGACTGAAAAAATATGTTGATGTGTTGCTGAAGATGACAAAGTTGCTGCATGAAGAAGGATAGAGTTTAAAAGATCATGAGATGAATAAGAGTGTTTGGATACATCCCTAAGCTTTAAAAGAAGATATAAAAGTTGAAGAAACAATGAAAGTTTAAAAAAGAGTTCAACATTTTGTTTAAGGGAGGATTGATAGGTTTATGTTTTCTCACTTAGTACCGACAGTTACCAAATAGTTAGTTACCGTTAGTACTGACAGTTACAAAGTTAAGTACTTGATCATAAGTTCAATTACCATTGGGTTAGAAATAGTTTAGTACCGTTTAAGAGATGTGTATGAGATATCTTAGGAAATGATATGTATGCGTTTTGTAAGCCTGTTCTGTTAGGGTTTATCCTTAATCTATAAAAAGATCCCTTTGGGCATAGTTAGACATAGGACCTCAAGATATCTCATAGTAAAAATCATATCATAATAGTTAGTAATCTGTAAATCATTTCAAAGCAGATTAATAGAAGTTACTATTTAGTTCTACATTGTTTTTCTTAGTACTTGTGTTAAGATTCCGCATTAACACATAGTATTCATAATCAGTGTTTCTATATAGTCAGTTGTATTTATACATTTTGGCTATCATCCTTAATAGGCTGCAGAGATCTATTCCTAGAGGGACTCACACTCATGTATGCCATGACCTGTATAAGGCCTGATATTGCTTTTGCAGTGGGTAAACTGAGCAGGTATACTAGTAATCCTGGTGCTCAGCATTGGCAAGCAATTCAACGGGGTACTAAAGTACTTGAAGAAAACCATGGACTATAGTTTGATATATACTGGCTGTCCTTCGGTTTTAGAAGGATACACTTATGCAAGCTGGATCAGCAATACTGAAGACAATTCATCTACTAGTGGTTGGGTATTCCTGTTTGGTGGAGGTGCAATCTCTTGGGCTTCCAAGAAGCAAACTTGCATCACTAGCTTAACAATGGAATCTGAATTTGTGGCTTTATCAGCTACTGATAAGGAGGCTAAATGGTTAAGAAACTTGATCCTTGAGATTCAATTATTGTCCAAACCGATAGCACCTATATGTATCCTTTGTGATAGTGTTGCTACATTGGCAAATGCATATAGCCAAATGTATAATGGGAAGTCTATACACTTAGGTGTACTGGCTAACATTGATTCGTGAGCTTCATGAAAAGGTTGGTTTTTATAGAGTTTGTAAGGTCTCAACAAAACTTAGCTGATCACTTGACGAAGGGACTGGCTAGAGACTTAGTTTTAAAGTCTGATGAAATGATGGGTTTAAAGTTCAACTTAGTCGTTGAATGCCAGGATGTGCTTGAAACCTGCTGAAAAGGAGGATGAAGATTTTACTTCTTGTCGTGATCAAAGATCCACTATCTCAGGAGGGCAGGGAAGCTCAAAGTAAGAATAAGCCATAATAGAGAGAGAGAGAGAGAGTGAGAGACGATGATGTGATGAGATTTGAGAAGAGAGGGAGATTTTTTTTTGAGCAAGAGAGGAGAGAGAGTATTTTTAACTATTTTTAAAAACCTTTATTAAAAGAACATGAAATGAAAATACAATTGGGCTTCACCCTTTAATGTTGATTAGAGGGTGTTATTTATAGTCCTAAAACAAGGACAATTTCATCTAATGACACTTCTAGTCCTTGTGTTTTAACTTAAATATAAACTATTGTAATTTCTATAATGTCACCACATTTTCATTCCTAACAATCTTCCCCTAATGTGGCGACATATAGAATTACTTACAATGTATCCTACAAGTACAAATAAAAATAAAAGTATTCCAAAGTCCTTCCAAAGCTGAAGATGTCTGCAGTTTGCTTTGTCTTTAACACGTACTTCAGTTTGGATCTTTTCTTCACTTGTAGGAAATACAATGTAATCTGTATAAGCTGAGTTGACTTCCCCCCAGTTCATGTTGTATGTCTTCAAGCATTTCATCTACTTCTTTTTATCGAAGTTTCTGAATTAGCTTCCCCCAAAATAGACAACCATTTGAAGCAAATCTGAAACTTTGATGTAGTTGACATATCTTCTAACTTTAGCAGTTTAAGCTCGCAGCGGAATCTGTAGAAGTTGAAGTAAACCACACTTAGCAGCAAATCTGACTCTTTATTGCGGTTAATCAGCAAATCTATTCAGGGGAACATACAAGAAATCAACAAGATCTTCTCTCGTATGCACATACTTCACACAACACAACCCGTAGAGGTCAAAACTTATAACACCAAAGTCAATTAAGTCCCGGATGTTGTGTACATCAAAGTCAACTAAGTCTCGAATGTTCACATTTCTACCCCTGATTGTTGCAATCTATCAAAATATTTAACCAAAAGAGAAGATAGTGGAAAGAGTATGAAAGAGAATAACACAAGTACACCTTTATTCCCCCTGATTGTATTAATTGACCATCAAAAAAATCATAATATGTATATGCCCGAATATTTGATAGAACAACCATGTGTGAAGTAGAATAAGTTTGGTTCAGCACAAAAACTATATCGTGAGAATCCACTGATTCGTTTCTCCTTTGACTTATTCTGTTCCAACCTCGTATTCTATCGGCTCTTTGTAATGACTACTGATGGAGAAAACTCAGTATCACAAACTGGATGCTGAAGTAGAATAACCCAAACTTATGTCTTATGTCTTGTACTATCCACGTGACTCCAAACCTATACTAAATACTACAACGTAATTCCTTGAAGCATAAGTAGACCTAAGTCTCTTGACAAGTCCTCAAATAATGAAACACTGAGCACTACAATGTAACTCATTTAAGTGATAGCAAATGTACGCATTGAGCACCAACTTCTGCGTTTGTAGATCATACATTGCTAGATTTGACAAGTCTTCATCAACACCGGCTATAAGCTCGAACAAGTTATCTTTAAAAGACATCATCCAACCAACCCCGACTTTTAAGATATGATAAAAAATGAGTGATAAAAAATGATCCCTGTAGACACTTGTTGCGGTTAAATCCCAAAACTAGCCTTTTTTAACGGTTTAAGTGAATCTTCGATAAGGATCTTTTAAGCGAAACATGATGTTTTTGTTTCCGAAAAAAAAAAAAATTGGCGCTTTCAAGTATTTTGCAACACAATCTATTTTTTAACTGTGTTAGCCAAATACCATATTCAGATGCAATCCCAAAATCAATTTAGAATAAGATGTATCCAGCTAAACTAATGTCTAGATTCAATTCGGCCATTTGTATGATTCTATAGGCCCATTTTTGTTTTTAACCTGGCTCTAATACCACTTGTTAGGTCTTGATTTAGGATCGAATAAGCAATATAGTGTGTGTTTAGGTGTTTATATGTTTTGTTATAGAAAGAGAGAGAATAGAGAGAGAAAGTAGGTAGAGAGAGGAAGGAGGAGAGGATAGAGTCAAAAGAGAAACAGAATGGAGGAAATAAGAAGATAGATTTGATTAGTTCTTTTTAGGAGAGAAATGAAAATTAAACTGAGAAGCTTACCTCATAAGTGAGGCAGGGAGGGGTATTTATACCCATTTACAAGGAGAGCACTTAGCTCTTGGCTTTTAGCCTTTAGCTATTTAGCTGGGTCTCGTGACTACATTTTAGTCATGAGTCTTTTACCTAACCTATTACACATTATTATTTCACTATTTATTACAAGACTCTGTCTCAATAAGATCATCACTTTTTCATTCCTAACAATCTCCCCCTAAGGGGCGATCACTGAGATCTCTCTTTGATTGCATTATGATCAACACTTTCTATTCCTAACAATCTTCCCTGTTAGGATATCATTTCATCACCAAAACACAAAAATAAGAAAAATAGATTTTAGAGAGAGAAAGTAAAAACAAAGAAAAATGGTTACTTGTTTCACAAAAGAAAAATGAGAAGCAACACCCTCTCCACACTTGGAGAGGGCTTTAAATAGCTACAAGGATGGACTATTCTGTTAGGCTTGGATTGGGCCCGGTTCATAGAACTAAGGGCTGGAAGCCCGAACTAGGCCCAACTGCCTTAACTAAACTCCCGAAAAACTATGTTTTCCTTGATAATCAAGGTTCGGGATTGTTTAATGGCCCTCACTTTATAAATATCACGGTCTAACAATCTCCTAGGGGTGGTCATTCCAATTGTGGATCCTTCTTGTGGACATCTTGAGTCTTGGAGCCTTGTATATTCTTGGGAATTCCTTTTGGAAGATCCTGTTTGCTGCTTGAGTCTTGGATCGTGTCTTTTCAACTTGATAAACTTTGACAAAATTACTGTTATCGTGGTCTTTGGCCTTGATTTGTCTTGACGACTAAGATCACTAAATCTTTATCTTGAAACTTGATGCCGCCTTGCGATTTGTGTCTCACCCTCATGCTCAAGATCTTGATAGCTTGATAACAAAATCTCCTCAACTTTTTCTTTTAAAACTGGATACTTGAACCACTCAAAATGTTCTTATGGGGAAGTGCCTTGTTCATAGAGATTGCGGATAAGACTTTGATAATAGTTTGAGCTTTTCATCATGTTTTATCTTTGTGGATTTGGTCAAGGTATGGGCTTTGCTTGCAAAAGTCATAAGGTTTAATTGAAATGTGTTGTACAATGTCAAGTTGTAAGATTATAGATATTTTTCTTATATAAACCAACCTATATCTGTCCGTATACATGTATATATGATGATATTTTTCAAATTTTAGGTATTGGGTATAATTGTGGGTATTTGTTGAAGCGTAGAAAAGTTTTGGTGCTTCCGGGTATGCCTAAATGTATTTAATTGCGAAACGTAAACGTTTTACGCAACCAATAAAAATAAAATATAAAAAGTTGATTATTACTTTCGTAAAAATAATATATTGCTTGCTTGATAAAAACTTTAATTCGTTTGGTGTCCGTTTACGTTAATTGTTGATTTTTAGTTTACGCGATTTTACTATATAATAAGAATTAAAAGTAAACACGTACGAAAAAAAAAATTAGTAAAATAGATGACGTCATAAATGACCTGAAAATACGGAATGTTACAGTACCTGTGATCAGGTATATTCTATTTAAAAGAATCTACTTGACAGGGTTTCCAGCTTAAAGTGTTAGATCCTCTAACGCGATTGCATTAGATTCAATGTACTTGCTTATTCTCATTACCGGAGCGTCTCAAAGCGGACAACACGGTAAGAGTGAATCAGTTAGTTACTTTCGGACTGATTGAGTCATAAATTCATATACTGGACCATTACCGATATCCAGTTGACACAAGCTTGATTCATATAGAATCTCGCAAGCCACCTACCAAGAGTTTGTTTGATGTTGACTCAAGCAGGATTTCCATCGTCTTTGTGAATACTAAAAAGCATCACTCTGATGTTCTGGCAGTATCACAAGGATAATGCGTAGGACTCTTTGATACCAAATGTTGTATAATGATGTACGACATTTTGTATATTGGAATTTGTGTCCTAGTGAGATTTTTGATGGATCTCGTTGGCTCTAGACTCTATAAGTGCACATTTGTTATTTGGTAAACGGAGGCTGGAGCAGACTGCCACCTTTTCAATATCAACGATCTCGGAATGAGAAAGCCGATAGAAACGTGTTGATCTCCGTGAGAAATGAAACAGAAATCTTTTGAGAGATTCTGAGTGGCAAGGGAAGGTTGTGCATTGCATCACTGGGTCCATGATGTCAGTCTTCAATATCAGAATCATCTTTGTGATTACCGATAGATTATGTATTGACCCGGTTTCTGCCTAAGGTTGTATGGAGGGCTTCTTTCTTTACACCCTTTATCCTTACATTTCTTTTTCATTCTTCAACCCCTTCAGTGCTTACCGAGACTTCATGACTAGTGCCTTGTTGGGTATGTTCCAGTACTAGCTCCATCTCAGTCGGCACTATTCCCTTATTCTCACTTTACTCCTTTTTTCAATCATACCTAGGACTTCTACTCTATCTAATGGAGTGTTCCTGGGTAGATCCCTCCGGTTCTGGCTGGATCATGGAACGAGTAAACCTAACCTTAACCGCCTTATAACTCCTTGAGAAATAACAGTTGGTCGGTCTTTAGGGTATTGCCATGAGGATCCATAAAACCATTTGATAAAAATCAATCAACGTATCTGAGAAATCATTTAAGACACATTGAGAGTTTCCAGAATTACCAAAAAGCTCCCCCTACACATATGCACCATATTATGAAAGAGTTTTGCACATGCGAGGATTGGGAACGCACTTATAGATTGAAGATCGTATCCGTTATTAATCCGTATTGATCACATTTTATTCACTATTCTCCCCCTCAAAAATTGCATATGTGTTTACAATTTTTGACAATTAGTGAATTAAAAACAAGTTAATGTCCGGAATTCACCTGAGCCTAACTAAGTCTTAGGAGAACAAGAGTGCATGCAGAATGAAACTAATAATTATTATACTCCCCCTCAATGAAAGGATAGAGTGAAAACTTGGAGTGGGAGTTTGTTGAGCACATAATTTTAAAAGAATTTGAAATTTATCTTGTTGAAAATATCTTGAAAAATGGTGCCCAACAAGAAAATGATGTTGTATGAATCATATGAATTATCATTTTCTTAGGGCTTCTCTTGAGCATTCAAAACTTTGAATGTTGATGTGACATTGCACAAGACCGAGAAGGTATGAACTTCCCGTTGTGGAGGATAAATGGACATAAATGAACATTTTCCTTTCTTTGAAGACCGAGTCCTAAGCTGACATTTACTTAGAAGTCGTAGAGAAAAATTTGAAGAGACATGTTTTGAAAGCATTTGAAACTCTCGATCGAACTTCATTTATTCACCCGTGTTAATATTAATCAACATTTCTAGGTGCACAAATGTTATCGATTGACGAGAGACATGTCAGAGAAGATTATTTTTGTATTTTTAAATTTTTTTGATTTTGTATTTTGCTTTTATAGGTTTTATTTTTTTATATTTTGTTTTTCTGATAAGATATATACAAAGAATTATTGTGGTTTTGCAAGACAATCAAGTTCTTAAGGAGATAAACTGCGCATACTGGTATGTGCGTAAATACACATACCTTTTACTTTTTAAAACGACCCTAAACGAACAAAAACGCACATAAAATGCCATATATATGCTTGTTTTTGTGTTTGTACTATGCAAGTATCAGATATTTACTAAAGGACAAAAACGAAGCCAAAACGGACAAAACCGAGCACGGAATGGAAAGAGCGTATAAAGCCAAAAAGTCAACCCCGACAAAGTCAAAATCAAAAGCGGAGCCGTAAACGAAGAAATACTTAATGGGCCAACCCGCACCCATCTAATGGTCGGGTCAGCCCATTAAGGTATTATATGAAGACTTAATAAGCCTTGTACCATTAAAAAGCCCAAAAATCCAACAATAGCTCATTTCCCTTTTTTATATAAAACCTGGCCCAAAGAAAATAAACCTAGGCCCAACCACCAATTAACACCGTTAGCCCAAGACCACCCTTTACCCATACTATACCTTTAGTGTAACACCCCCAAAATGGGTCGCAGCGGAATAAGGATCCGGGGCATGTTACATCAAGATCA
>BQNB010073467.1:0-32108 GCA_026074375.1 Tanacetum coccineum
AAATTCTTGGAATAGCAAGCACGGACGTTCGGACGCTTAGTGAACCCAAACCATCCATTTTTATAATTGTGTGTATAAAAGTAGCGGAACAAGCTAACATCAGGTTCAATATTGCAAACACGGCACAAGATTTCAAAATGAGAAACCTTGGCAGATCCAAACACGGACAATTGGGAAAATGGAATGCGGAAATGGGTGAGAACAGACACGAAGAAGGTAGAAAACGGGATACGGTAGTTGGCATAATCAAAGAATCGGGTGTACATTCTAACTTTACTAGTTGGTCTTTCGTGCATGGTGGCATCAGGGCTTGGTAATTGAGGATGAACTTCCTCAAGAACGAAATATTTAGCACAAATAGCATTAAGGTGTTCTTGTGTAAGAACACATTTGAGAGATATAATACTGCCCATAATAAAATAGAAACAAAGAGATTAACCTGAATAAAAACAAACTGGCAGAATCAAGGAGGATGTGCAAATAGAAGACTTTGAAATTTATCAACAATAATGGGAAAGTGGAAGAAGATGAAAAAGAAACAGTAGGGCATGAATCGACTATTTATACCCATGGTATATTTAAGTCAGGTAAAGGTAAGATGATGACACGTGCCAAGACACTTCCCGATCAACGGTACAAAGGCAGAGTAAAAAGATAATGAAAAGAGCTGGATATGGGACCCAGGCGGTCAAATCACGCAGAACATAAGAGGACACAAGGAACCCACGTAACCAATGACAAACTGCCAAAATGGCACAAAAGACCCGGAACAGGGCATGAGCAGAAGATAATATGATCACGGAACTCTAGTCTAGTGATGCTCACCGCACGCTATAATTATGTCGCGTACAGTAAAGCAAACTAGACTGGGAGGACTTGATGACGTATAGTACGAACACCAAGCTTACTGGGCTTAGTTCATAATATACGCATATGGGCCCAGGCCCAATACAACGAATAGCCGGATTACTAAGCCTGACAAAGGGTCGGACTCCGGATATTCCAAAGACGCACGTGAGTGTCTTTAAAAGCTGCACCATGGCACCTCCGTGGACATGCAATGACCGCGGAAGATCACTCGCGTCCGCGGAGACGATTACACGTGGACCCTTGCCCGACAAGGGACCCACTCCGGCCACCAACAGTTACAAGCGAAATACTAGGGAACCCTAGTATTGGGCTTGCCTATAAATAGGGGTCATGTCACACCCCAAAAAGGTACATTCTGTCTAATCATTAATACACACACATATCCTGACATTCTCTGACAAACATGTGTACTTACTCTCACGCCGGAGCTTAATCGCGGGGTCCGCCCTGCGGTAAGGCTAACGGTTTATTCTCATTTGTGCAGATTATCTCTCCATTACTTGGATTAGTACAAGATCTACATCACAGCCCATCCATTGGCCCAGCCCAATAGATGATCTAAACCCATATTCACCCCCATACACAGTTTTTGTACTAACATGTCCCTTGTTAACTTTTGTAATCCAACACACAAGAACAATAATGACAATCGATTATGAATACAACCAACCACCTTTTTACTAAAAAACAAAACATCATAATCCAGGTGCAGTTCCGAATGTGGTTATAAAGATCAATACTTACAAAAGATTCGGAAAGGGATCCCTATGAGCAATAATTCTCGCGACATGATCATACTTATCATTTAAGCCATTAAGAGCATTAGTGACAACATCGATAATGAAAATCATGTAGGTATAATCTTATTAATAACCATGATTTATAATGGTAAAACCCTACCATAAACCCACAATCCGGGCTTGGGCTTATTTATCCACTAATACTCCCCCGCAGTCCGAGCGGCGAAATCACGAAAGCTCGGACTAGAGTAGTAAACTAGAAAAGAAAAAAAATAAAACATTACGTAATAAAAGCATAACGTTTGTGGACGAGTAACAAAACCGTACCAACAATCCACTTTAGTCGACTGCCAATGATCGACTAGTCAACTGGTTACAAAACCGTACCAACGATCGACTTTAGTCGATTGGTAACAAAACCGTACCAATCACGATCATGTTTGTAAGAAAGTCGTGGGTAAATTCCCACAGATTACCTACGAAGATGATAAATCCGTGGGAAATACATGTGTAAATACCAACGGATTCTCACAAAAATGATCGTTTTTACGTTTTTGTACACTTACACATTCCGACATGACCTAGTATATCTTCATATGTGTTTTTAGTTTCATATTATATGTTTTTGTTTATTAACTTAACTATTTATAAGAGTATCGCAAGTGTATGCGTAAGTTTAGGTATAACCTTTATGTGGAACAAACGATTGTATATGTGTGGATATGTACACGTGTGTGGAGTTTGTACATGGTATTGTTCCGCATGTCCGTTTATGACATTCATTGTATCTATAGATGTTTTGTATGTAGGTATACGGACGTGTATATGATGATGAACGATTTAACTATTCCAAGAAAGTAAAAGAAAAACGATATGTATGTGGGGAAAGTCGTGGGTAATTTCCCACAGATTATCTACCAATATGTTAAATCCGAGGGAAATACGTGTGTAAATACACACGGATTTCCCACAAAATGATCGTTTTTATATTTTTTTATACTTACACATTCCGACATGACTTAGTATGCCTTCATATGTGTTTTTAGTTTTATATCATATGTTTTTGTTTATTAACGTAACTATTTATGTGGGTATCGCAAGTGTATGTGTAGGTTTAGGTATATCCTTTATGTGGAACAAACTGGTATCGTGGTAAGCACTAGTCAAATTTATATATGTATAGTATAAATCCCGTGACAATTGGACACTTCTTTCCAATATTAATTTTCTCAAACAAGGAGAAGTGGGTAGAGTTTAGAGTGTGTGGGTAAATTGTTCAGTGCCTTGAAGGAAAAACTATAGGCATAATACGTATATTTTGTATTATGGGGAGGAGTTGTTTATTTTCTCCGGCTTCTGCGGGTACGTATTAGGCAGACCAGTACGTAAGTGTGAATTGAGATTCGGGAATAATTCGGAGCTTACAGAAGTGTACATAGAGTATGGGATATATAGCGGTTTTTGAATTTTGAATTACACTACGAATAATTAGCACAAATTTAAACCGTAAAGACACAATATAAATGAAATCATAGACAACAATTAACTAGCATGAAAAGTATTAATACACGAAAGAACTGTTAAAAAGGAGCTTGAAATCTGAAATGCTTTAGTAGAATTCTAAGCACTTCTTTTAACATATTTAAACTAGACCTAAAATCTACAAATTTTTAAATAATTAGGTTATAATTTGAGGAAAAAGAATTAGAATTTTCTTAGCAATTTTTGAATTTTTCTATGATTTTTTAAAGAAAAATGAAATTAACTGAATAAACTTTTTCTAAAAATTTACACAATAAGAATTCTATTTTTATTTTTCAAAAAATACTAGAATGAAAAAGAAAAATTATTACAAAAGAATTAGAATTTTCCAAAATATTTTTCTATTTTCTATGAATTTCTTAGAAATTTTTTTTACTAAAAACCTATTGTTAATTTCTTGGAAAATACAAATTTTTTTTTTTAAACTGGAAAGATAAACAAAAATGCTTTTTAACTACTTAAAATGGTGCAGAAAATCAATAAGTGGAAAAAAATGCACAATTTTTATTTACAACAATTCGATCACTAATTTTGTAATTAAAGTTTAAACCCTAATTTTATTAAATCTAATATTAACAATTTTTAAACCTATTTTATTAATACCCAAAAGACAGGGTAGGAAAATGCAAAGAATGAAAGTGAAGGGGTAGGCGGGAAATGTAATGGAAATTTACAACTTTGGATAAACAGTACAAACTTTAACTATACTATAATTAAGTACAAAAACAGACCCACGATGTAGCGTATTTTTGGTTATCTAAAATATGAAAATAAGCAAAATCTTAAAACTACAAAGCTGAACTTGAGCTTTAACACTACAACTTTAATAAAAGCACTTGAAACTTTTATCAACTGAATAAGCTAAAAATTAAGCTTTTAATACTGCATCACAAAAACTAAAGCTTTTCTTTGAAATTTTAACTTTTCTATTCTTTTGCTTATTCTAGCTTATTACTTATGAAAGTGAAACCAAAAGTTGCTATAAGAAAGATTGTAATGGTATAACGGTATTTCTATAAAGTATTAAGCGTAAAGTATATCGATTATTAGGATTTGATCTTAAAAAACTAAGGTTTAGCTTATTCACTTTTTTAAGCTAATCTTAAAAAGTAACTAGCTTATTACTTAATCCTGGAACTTAATACTTTGAAATAAACTAGACTATGAATATGAACCAAACTAGATTAATAAGGATTTTTATAAAACAAACTAGATCTTTAAAAGTCTAAAAGAAATTAGCTAGAAATCGAATATTCTGCTAACATACTTTTGCAGGAACACATTTAAGCTAGTGATTAGTGGCTAAAATTTAAACTTTAAAAGATGACTTTTATAGAACTAATGGAGTACTATAAGATAGCTTAAATCTAACTTCTATCTACTAATTTCAAATGCTAAAAAGTGGCTAGAAAATTGATGGGCAACAGCAGTACTTACTGAGTAAGTACTGTTGTTGCTGATATACTTGGCAAATACCTAAGTGCAGGCTAAGAACTATGTTAAGAACTCTTTAAACTAATTACCTATATGTATCTAAACCTGCACTAAACAAGTGTGAACTCTAAAATGCTGTAAATCACCTAACACTTAAACCTACTTTGCTCTTTAAAATGCCCTGGTGCTAGCAAGAGAATTTTAAGCTCAAAACTTTGCAATTCTACAAACTAATTCTTAAAACCTATTTAGAACTTGATTATATCACTTAACTCAACTAACTCATGTAAATTTACCAACTAAATTTGACTTTAAGAGTCAAAACAAATAACGCCTTAATCCAAACACTACTTGACTAAAACTGTCTCAACTAATTTTCTCTTACAATCTATTTTAAAAACTAAAAATGCTAAACCTTATATCTACTCCATCTTAAACTCACCTAATTAAACTAGTTGAGCACTAAAATCTACAGCTTATTAACAAAAATAAGCTAGTTACTCTATGAAGCTTATTATGCACTTAGAAGACAGTTTCATACTAATTGGAGTAATAAGCTAGTATAGAGACTGAATTATACTAGATAAGCTAGAAAATGAAGATATAAGCTAGGATTAAGAGTAATAGACAGAATAAGCACAATCTAAGCTATATGAACAGTAGATAAGCAATTTTAAGCTAAAATACTAGAATTGAAATGGAAATTGAAACCTGAATTGAAGAATCTTCACACTAAGCTATCCAAGAGTAGAAGCTTAGTGTTCCTAATGGCACCTTGCCTCTAAACCAAGAGCTTAAAGCTCAATAAGCTTCTTTGAGCTTATTGCCCCTCATATTTTTTTTTTTGGTATTTTTCAAAAAATTTTGGTGGTAAAAACGGGCTTACGTGAGAACAACGGCTGCAGGCATAATCAAATCGAAGATCCCCCCCATACTAGAACTAAACATTGTCCTCAATGTTTTAAAGGGTACCTACGTCATACTAAAGCCGTTTATGAATTATGCTAAAGATAAACGTTAGTCGAAAAGATTAGGATATTGGATTCCCAAAATGAAGCTGAGGATGTGAAGCTCGAGTGAATGAAGGACATAACCGCGAGCACGAGAGTCATCACAATCCGGGAAATCCTGGACAATAAACCACAAAAACACAAGCAAACGAGAATAGAAGAGGCGAGCCTCTATACAACAACAAAACACTTATTCATTACTACTAAGCTAACATACTACTACTACGGATAAACTAGGATAAGCATGGGGTGCCTCCCACGAAGCGCTTGTTTTAGGTCACTTAGCTTGACCCAATCCCCCATACTTGAGCTTGTCAAGGGGGATAGAAGTGGGGATGACGAACACCCAAATTTGGAGTGTTGTCTCCATGAATCAACATCGGGCTTTTCTGATGAAACAACTTGGAAGCTGAGAAGAAGAAGATTTCTCCTTAGAAGCTAGAACACCGTGATTGAAAACTTTGTCTTTATTTTCGGATGAAAATGAAAGTAAGGTATCAATCACGGGAGAAAGAGTAGAAAGAAATCTCGTGGATTCGACTTCAATGCATATCCCCGGATCGTAAATTTTGTTACTATCTCCGGAAGGAGAAGAAACATCAAGATCGGATCCAAGATCATTAGAAGAAATGAAGTCGAAATCCAATTGAAGGGCGGGGTGGGGGGGCCAAAATATTAGGCACATCAACGGGGATGTCTTCCACCACATCAATGGTTGAATCTCCCGAATCGGGATAATCAACATGAAATGATTCGAACTCGGGACGGGAGGTAGAGTTATCGTCATCTTCCGTGAGTCCGAAATCAGTCACTCTCAATAACACGGTGGTATTGAGTCATCACCTGCAAGAAAAAAGATCAATATCTCATAAGGGTGTCGCTTATACCTAGACGGGTTATGAGATGGAGGGAAAAGACTCTGATAGAATTTTCAGAATTAATTCTTCCGGAGGGGCGGGGATAAGAGTTATCGATATTGAAAAACTTTCCCAAAAAAAAAAATCTCCCTCCAGATCGAGGTGAAATCATCAATTCCCATGTGGATAATTGATGGGTTTTTTGGGGGAAAGAGTGAGTTCACCGGCGAACTCATCAAGAAGGAATCAATCTTTGAAGAAGAATCAAAACGAAGTATCACGTTAAGCTAAAGTTTCTATAAGTTCGGATTCGCATCAAAGGATCAATTCCCCTGATCGGGAATTGAAGTGTTATACTTTCTACACATCATCATCAATTGGGACTAACCTCATCTAGATATCAAAAAAGTGGTATTGGAAGATATTTTGAATTCCTCCTCATCACTAGAGGCATCATCATCATTAGCATCAAAGAGAGGGTAGAGTGAATTGTTAAGTTATCATCAAAAGAGCACTTCACAATCACCTTCGATATCGAAGAAATCCTTGGGCTCACTTGGGTTGGGATAAGGTTCTCAAACACTGACTTTATGAATTAGGTCCAATCCGTTGCGTTCTCCAGTATTGTTGGCGTGATGCTCATCCTCCATTATGAGAGAGTCAACGGGCTTCTCGGTTGATAACGCGGATGTGATTGCAACACACGGAGGAAGTCCAGAAATAATAGTATCTTTCAAGGGAATAGAACTTTCCTCGTCATCGTCATCATCGTAGCAAACGGGAATCTTCCAATATCGATTTCTTTAGCCGCTTGCACTTCTTTCAATTAGTTTTCTTCTTCCCTTTTTTTGTATTCAGTTGACCTACCATCTACACATGGATGTAATATGCTCCATAAGCTTGTTTTTGAGAAATGAGAAACTCATTTTGAGCATTGAAATAGGCCATTTTGAAACCATTGGGATTGGATGATTGACGGTATATTGACGGGGGTTTGAAATTGGTTCAATCTAAACCAAAAGAATTAGAATCATAGCAAGAATTTTGCTCATGATAATAGTCTTCATTCGTTGGTTGACATTGGTAAGTTTCATGAGGACCCCCGCAATTTTCACAACAAGGATATTGTTGGTGAAAACTCGGTGAAGTTTGTGGAAAATAATCAAAGCTTTGATTGAAACACGGGTCCTGATTGTGGACTCAAACGGACTTGAGGTGAACAATCGTAACCGTAATGAGAATCGTTCCCACATAACTCACAAGAGTATGGTACGTATTGGGGTTGTGGAGGATGGTTTGCAACACTTGGAGAATCATTAGAAGAGTACGGAGTTGAAAAATTGATTGATGTTTACCATTTCCCAACAAGTACAATAATAAAACAAACTCATCATTATTCATTACAACCACATTGTTGGCATGTACCAAAAAGACATTGTTGTTATTTGCAAATTTTGTAGGATCTCATTAAGGTTTTGATTGTAGCATGGTTCCGGATTAGAGATAATCGGAATTTGCGGTGGACAATTATAACCAATATGAGCACCTTTCCCACAAGACTTACAAGTGCATCGTTGACAAAAGATTCCATCTAACGAATCACCACACTCGTAACAACAATGATGGTTGATTTGTGGAGGACTTTGCGAGGAATTGACACCGGGCTTGTTGCTTTGACAACGAATATGGCTCTTGATTAACTAAAGTTAAGTATCGTAAACGGATGACTTGGAAGTGTCTTGAGAAGTGTCTTGAAAAACTTCCTCCAATGTCTTTCGTATTAGAGCACATGTCGGAAAATATTTAGTCCATCGGATACCGGGGTCTCCACAATCGAGACAAATTTTTTCAATTTTAAGGGGTCGTTCAGGCGAGTCGGGTACGGAAACAAGAATCTTGTCTTCAAGACTCCCTTTTGAACAACCACAGTCTCCAGTGTACAAAGTTCCACAAGACGAGCATTCTTTAATCGCGTAAAGGGGATTTAAACGATAGTCGAATGACGCCATAAGAATTAAACAATTTAGAGGGATAAGAAAAGAATTAAATGAATAAGAAGGTAAAGAGAAAAAGAATTAAATGAATAAGAGGGTAAAGAGAATAAGAATTAAACGAATAAGAGGATAGAGAAAAATATTTTTAGATTTTTATTTTTAAGATAAAAGAAAAATATTTTTGGGTTTTTTTTTTTTTTTTTAATTTTTTTTTTATAATATTTAATATTTATAAAAAGTAAGGGAAAAATAAAATAAGAAGAAAAATATTTTTGGATTTTTTTTTTTTTTTTTTTTTTAATAAGTACGAAAATAAACTTCCCGAAGAAAGGATCTTCAAGGCACGAAACAAACCCCTCTCGGTAAAATCGCTTACACTCCTCCCCGGAAAGGGCCCAAAAAAACTGATCCGATATAAATATATATAATAAAATATATAAAATACCAAATAGTAATAGTATAGAGAGTGAGTATCCCGTTTAGATATAAAATCACTTTAGAAAAAGTAATAGTCTATCTTCCGAGTGTCGTTTCCACGGCGAGAGATGATATTGACAATTCTTAAGGGGAATGTTTCGTGTGTGTGTTGAATGACAAATATTTTGGTTTTGGTTTTAACTATTTTTTTAAACTAAAATTTAACTAATATTAATTTTAAGATTTAAAACTACGAGGTTATACTAAATTTGATTTAAAAGATATATAGTGACGAAAATGCTTGCTAAGTGACTGTGAAATGTTCATCAAGTCGCGGGGGCTTAGGTTTAACGAATAAAATCCTTAAAAAAAAAACAGTTTCAAGAAATTAAATGGACAAGTAAAGTAAAATGCATTTTTAAAATAATATTGGACACAGTATTTTAAATTGCATTTAAAAGTATAATGTTGACGGTATGTAAATGGAATAATTCTAAAGACTAATAATTTTTCACCTTTTTAAATAACCGCACTTAAATTCCAATCATAACACTTAGCAACACAGTTATTTACTCACTACTCATAACGAAATTCAATTTAACAAACATAGCATTTAACGACAAAAATAAATCTACTCTAAGCATGGCAACTAAATGTACAATGATAATAGACATGTTAAAATAAAACTACAACTAATAAATGAAAATACTCGCTAAAACATGAAAAACTAATCTAACATAAAAGATTAACTACGCTTTCGTGATAACAACTCTAATGCAAAAATTATTATGACTAAGCTAAAATTGGCGATAAGCATAAATAATAAAGAAATAAAAATAGCGTTGAGAAAAAGATGAACACGGAATTAGCTAGACGGACCGGAGACAATAGATTTGAACACAAACTCCTTTCAACCAATCGCAACATCAACAATTATTAATTCAGAAATTACAAATACAAATTATTGCGTCTTTAGATCCAACCTAATCGAATATCATACTCTAATTAATTCCAAAATGTTGAAAAGACAAAAATACAACTTTTGACGTCATGAACAATTCAAAATTAAGCTACTTTCTCTCACTAATATATTCTCTAATGAAGAAAAATATTAAAAAGATAGAAAAGACAAGATTATCAAATAAGGAATATAAGTTGAGATGGAGAAGAAAGAAAAAAAAATGATTGAAATCACTTAGTGCTTACCATAAAACCTGTTGCTTAAACAACTAAATCGCCCAAAAAAAAAAATTCTGATGCCGATAACTAGAACAAATCAAACCTGTAGGAAACCCTTCGACTTACCAAATCGAATCAACAATATCGACAAATCAACAACCATACGTATCAATCGACCCTTTCAATCAACATATCAAATATGTTGTTTTTTTGTTAAATTAATATCTGCTACGAAACAATGGATCTTGAATTCTCAACTGTGGGATTCTAGAAAAATCATTTATACATTCGTACGTCAACGTCACAAAAAGTATTTTGTTAACACAAATTTAACAAACCTGATTGCAAACTATGTAAATATAGAATAACTGGAAAAGAGAAAAAAAATCTACAAATATGTATCCTTTGTGTTGTAAAAAAGCGTTTTTTTTTTTCTGCTCCCCTTCTTTTACTTTTCTTGACGTCAGTTTTAAGCCAAAGGTTGGATGGAATCGGGGTGCAGCTCATCCATTCGGTTATCTTTCTGCTGTACCATCTATTATTTTGAACTATTCGCTTGCCTTGACTAAAAATTGGAATTTGGGCCTTTTTGTTATTAACTGTGTTGGGCCGAGTGTTGCATATGAAAACTGATGGGCCAAGCTTGCTTTAGATATTTGGCTGAGTACTCATCTTCTAGTCATGGACTGGGTTTTGAAATCTTTCTTTTCGGACTGAGTCTTGTAGTGTGGGACGCATGGCGGAATTGCAAGTTTGCTAAACTTTGAGTCTTAGATAAGTAATGGGTCAGTCCAACCCATATAAATGGTGTCAGGCCGGCCCAATAAAAGATGAATGCACTGTTTGACTCAAAATTTCGCGCTTTTTCCATCGCAGTGCTCGATTTATTGGTTTTGCCTTTGTTTTGTTCTTTTCTGATATCTGGCTACTGCACATCAATAAAATGCAAAAACAAACATATTTTGGGTATTTTTATGCCGTTTTTGGTCGATTAGGCCCGTATTATTATGTATAAAATATGTGTAATTAAGCACATATTAATCATAAATTTAAAAAGAAAATTTTACCAAAAAGAATTAGAATTTTTTAACTATTTTTGAATTTTTTTATGAATTTTTAGAGAAAATAGGGATTTTCTAAAAATAAACTTTTTCTAAAAATTAAAAACTAAAATTTACTTTTATTTTTCAAACATCTAGAATGAAAAAAGAAAATTATTACATAAAAGAAATTAAAAAAAACTTCGTGTGTCAACTATTTTTCTATTTTCTCTAGCGCTTTTTTTCTAAGAAAAAGAAATTACTTAAAATTTATCTTTTGAATTCCTTAGAAAATACAAATTTTAATGGAAAAATTATAAAGAAAAAAGGATTTTAACAACTAAAAAAGGTGAGAAAATTTTATTGGAACAAAAAATGCTCCCAAATTTTTTAAACCATTGAACCCTAATTTGTCAATTAAAAACCTATAACCTTAATTTTATTAAAAATTATTTAAAAAATATAAATCCTATTTATTATTCTAAAAAGGACAGGTGTATAATGTGTTGTAAGTATTGAATAGTTTAAGGGTCAGGCGGGGTAACTGTCTAAAATTTACATATATTGAAAAACGGGTAACCTTAAATTATCTATGAAAATACAAAACAGACCCTACGACTTGCTTATTTTTGGCTTATCTAAAAAGTGAAATTAAGCAAAAACTTAAAACTACAAAGTTGTGTAATTGTGCTGATATACACATACAACTTTATCAAAAGCACTTCGTGAATTATTTATTCCACTAGATATGCTAGAAAATAAGCATTTTGTTCTGAGCTACAGAAACTTAAGTTTTGCTTATAAATTCTAACTTTGGCTTATTTCTTGCTTATTTCTTAATGAAAATGAAAACCACAAGAAGCTAAATGAAGTCTAAGATGTGTACTGTAGATTTTTACAGAGATTAAGTACAGATCATACAAGATTAACAAGAAATTCGCTTTAAAAAATTGCAAGTTCAGGCTTAAAAATTGAAAATTAGCTAAACCTAATAAGTTTCTAGCTAATTACTAAATCCTAAAGGTGTTAAACTTTGAAAATAAAGCTATAAACTATAAAAAACCTTGATAAAACTAGATAAATACTTTTAAAAAATTGACCAATAGAAAATGATGGGAGAATCTTACTGTTATAGCTAAAAATCTAAATTAATGTACATACTTTTGCATTAAATAAGCATACTAAAAGCTTAATAAAATGAAAAACTAAAAGCATGACTTTAAAAGTAATGGAATCTAACAGAGTACTAAAAACTAAGTTCTACCTTCTAACTTTAAGAGCTTAAAAAGAATCCTAGAAAATTGGTGGGCAACAGCAGTACTAACTAAGTTAGTACTGTTGTTGCTGATATAGTTGGCATAAACTCAAATACAGGCCAAACTCTAAGCTTAAATCTCATGTACTCATTCTCTAAATGTATCTAAACACTTTACTTAAACTTTAAAGTTTAAACTCTAAAATGCTTTAAATCACCTAACTCTAATACTACTTGAACAATAAAACTGCCCTGGTGCTGGCAAAGCTTTTTAAGCTCAAAACTTTGAGTTTCTACAAACTAAATTTAAAAACCTGTTTTAAACTTATACACTTTGATAAACTCAACTAAGTAAAATGTTTTGACAGAATTTCTTTGACTTTAAGAGTCAAAATCAGCTTAATCCAAACACTACCTAAATTAGAAACTGTCCAAAATGAATTCTACTAAAAATCTATTTTAAAACTAAAACTGTTGAAACCTTATAGCTACTCAGACTTAAACTAACCTAGTTAAACTATTTGAGCACTAAAAACTTTAGCTTATTAAGAAAAATAAGCTAGATTATCAGCTAGCTTTTTATACTACTATGACAGAATTGAGAGGTAATGAAAACTAAATGAATTTTAACTAAAACAGCTTAAAGCAATTGCATCTATAAACTAACTAAGCAAATTGAACAGGATTAAGCACACACAAAGTCATTGAAATAAGCTAAATGAATAAGCTGAAATGAATTTAAGAATGTGAAACCTGAGATTATTGTAGTCTCAGAACCAAGCCATTCTCTCTGAATGAGTGGCTTAAAAACATAGACCTAATTGGCACCTTGCCTCTAAACCAACAAGATATAAGCTCAATAAGCTGGAATTAGCTTATTACTCCATAAGCTTCCAAAATCAATCTAGGTGCACTCAAATGAACTAAATTTGAACAATAAGAGACAAAAACAGTTTTAAAAAGCTTTTAGTGATATTAGAACAATTTTAGAACTCAAAGAAACAAGATAAGCTAATTCGAGCTTATTACAAGCTTATTGACAAAAATTCAACTGATTACATGAATGAAAACTTAAGAATAAACTAAACTAAACTTGCTTTATTGCTTAGAAATGAAGAGTACAAGTGAAGAAACAAATAGTACAACTGAATTTACAAGTTTTAAAAGCTTAATTCACGAAATGAACAGTAAACTTAAGCTAAAAAGGAAAAATTACAAAGTAAACTGAAAAATTAACTAACTATCCTCTAAAAACTCTATTACAAGCTTATTTATAGATGAGAGTGAAGAAAGGATGAGATCAATCGATCATTCCTAGCCATTGGATCTTATAAGCTTGATTTTTAGCCGTTGATTGTCTTCGATGAGGTGTTCGGGCCAATTAGAGGATGCCACGTGTGCGAAATGACGTGGAGAGGCTAAAATACGAGGTGGTGTTAGTGAGGAGGAGCGGGGAAGGATTTTTGTGAAGTTGGGTTAGTTTCGGGTTTGGGCGGGAAAAGTTGTTAGGGACAGTTATAGAGAAATATTGACCCGCGTGTGTGTTTGAAACTTCAGGTTAATTACACAACAGTCCCTTGCGTTTCATTCCCAAAATTGTAATGTAAAATAACTTTCAAACTTGTCAATACCGGCCCTTGTAGTTGCTATCTCTTTTTTTCTCTTTATAAACAAACTTTCTAACTTTGACAACTTTGGTCCTTTGACTTCAAAATATCCAAATTAACCCTTGTAATCTTGAAACTTGTCAACATTGGTCCTTGGCACTTGATAATTGAGCTTTGACTTTCTTTTCTTGTTGTCAGGCTGATTCGGCTTTGATAAATTTTCTCAAATCTCTCTCTTGTACTTGTCTCTTCCATTTCTTGTCGGTTTTGGCTTGTTTTTGCTCTTTTTGACTTTAATATCCTTTCCTGCACATTAAGACACAAAAGCACACAAATTTCCATCTTTTGGCATGTTTTCTTGCTTTTATTGGCGAAATCCTGGGTATTTAACATACACAATTTAACACTTATCAAAATTCCCCAAACTAAAGGATTGCCGTGTCCTCACGCAATGTTATTAAGTGTACACTTTGTAAACTAACAAGTTTCCAAAATGCCCACCTTTTATGAATTACCTTTTTAAACATCTTAAGCTTTTTCTCAACATTTAATCTCATGGAAACACATTAATGGCAATCATTGCAATTTTGCAACTTTTAGGCTCATTAAAATAGGCTACTCCCGATTAATGGCAGCACAAATCGAGGAAAATATCGTTCTTTCCTGACTTTTCATGACTAAACAAAGCTATTAAACAAGATCATTGTCAATATAAGTCCAAATGGTTAAGCTCTTATACTTACAATTTGTGAACTTTACACTCCTAAGAATAAATTAATGATTAAGATGTGTGCACTCTTTCAACTTTCACCATAGGATCAATTTTATCTTTTATAGTTGAAATCCATCTAAGCTTTACACTAAAGCTTTGTGAGCTCAAATGTTAAATAACCATAGATAAACCTTCATCTCAAAGCTAATAGATATTAGGAAAGTGAAACTTCATAAAATTAGGAAACAAAACTTATAAATTGATTTGAGAAAATGAAATTTTTAACCATTCTTTTATTTTCCATATACTATAATTTTTTTTTTCAATAGGAATGTTGTTCTTAGTTCGAACCCCTACTTAGGCCTTTCTCCCAAATAGGATATCGCATCAACAACCGGTGTTCTTAGTTCGAACCCCCACTCCGCTGCTAACGTTTGTGGGTTATCGCGACAACACCTTTTTCCTACAAAGCCTAGAATCCAAAGTCCCTTAGTTGCAATCATCACCTAGGCCGCGCTCCCTAGTGATGAATGCCTACGAACCTTGATTCCACGTACATAGTTTTAATCCTTAGTTGCGACCCCATCCGAGTCTCACTCTCAACATGGATACGCCAACGATTAAAACTATATATAGCTTTTATTATTCTATTTTTGCGAATGCTTCATTGGCACGAAAAATAATGCTTTTGCATTAGAAATGCTTCATTGGCATTCTTTTTATAATTATATTTTTGATGAATGGAAAAATTTCACTTTAGAAAATCAACTTATAAATTTGAAACCAAAAATCTTACTTACATATTAAAATGAATTCTTTTTCAAAATGTAAGACTTTTTCTAAAGACATTGGTTGACTTAGTTAAATTAAAAAGAGCACGTATGATTAGGTGTGTTAAGAGCTTGTGGGAGTAAAAAGACACAAATCATTCATATAAGCTTTAGGTTTTCCAAATAAACCTTGCTTAAGCAAATACACTTATATTTAACTACATCATCTCTTGTTCTTCACATTTTAAAATCCAATGCAATAGGATTTGTGAAAGCTTGGCCCCACAAAAGGTAGGTTAAAGAACTAGCTAGGGCATTTTCACCCGGTCAAGTCAAAATTAACTCCTATTTCTCACCAACGGATTACCAAAAAGTGGTGTTTTTCCCCAAACTAAGCTTCTATTGAGCTTCTCTTGTAAGCAAAAATTTAAAATTTTCCACTTTTTTCACAAAAAGGATAATTCAAAAAGGTTCAAACAAGGTTGCGTGAAGTGCAAGTCAATATCGAAGATATCCTTCCCCAAACTAAAATGAAACATTGTCCTCAATGTTTGAAAAATAAGGGTCAAAAGGAATCTTAAACAAAAATTCTAAGGTCATGCCAAAAGAATAGATGTTAGTTCGATAAAGACAAGGATAAGAGATTTCCCACTTTATGAAGAGAAGATTGGAGACCATCAATGGAAATTGTGGGCATTGCTTTGTTCTTCCACAATATTGAACCATGAATCCTCCAAAATCCGGAAAACCTAGACAAACAACTAAACGGCTTAGTTTTTATTCACAGAGTACAAGCTATACTCGACTCCGAATTGATTTGTCCTTAGGGAAGCAAAATGGAAATGAAAGTGTCATGGAGTGTAAAAATGAGGATGAAGAACACCCGTTAAACGGATATTTCCCCAGAAAGAAGTTAAGGTACACGCTAAACTCGAACACCAAATTGATTATCTTGGACGCAAAGAGAAAATAGAAGAGATAAAAAAGAAAAGCAAGGGTGCCTCCGCACGAAGCGCTTGTTTTATTAAAGAGTCCCTAGAGCTTACTCATTTCCCCAAACTAGTTATCATTGGTGGGTCGGTCTTAACGATCCAGGATAAACACATTAGGAACATCCTCTCCAAAATAGTTGTTTCATTTCCCCCCAACCCCTAAAAAAAAAAAATTGGGGGGACCATTTTTTTTTTTTTTGACTTTAAAATTTTGACCATCCTTTTGAGAAAGTTCAATTGTTCCATATGGGAAAACATTAGCAATCGTAAATGGTCCCGACCATCGAGATTTAAGCTTCCCCGAGAAAATCTTTAGCCTTGAGTTAAAAAGAAGCACTTGATCCCCAACATTAAAAACTCGGTTTTTAATCTTTGAATCATGTAACCTTTTTGTTTTCTCCTTATAAAGCAAAGAATTCTCATAAGCTTCATCCTCAAATCAATAAGCTCCATTTAATTTGTGACTTTCTATTTTTACCCGCAAGATTTAGGTCTAAATTAGTCTGCTTAAGGGCCCAAAAAGCTTTATGTTCCAACTCAATAGGGAGATGGCAAGCTTTTCCGTAAACCAACCTATAAGGAGTACATCCAATAGGTGTTTTGTAGGCGGTTCGGAAAGCCCATAGAGCATCGTCAAGCTTATCACTCCAAGAAGCTCTATTCTCACCTATGGTTCTTTCTAAAATCCTTTTAATTCCCCTATTTGAAACCTCAACTTGACCACTCGTTTGAGGGTGGTAAGGAGTCGAAAGACGATGGGTCACACCATATTTTGCCATGACTTTTGAAAATGTGTGCCTCTGTCACTTATTATAGCTCGAGGGGTTCCAAATCTAGCAAAAAAGATTTTTTAAGAACTTACAAACAACACGAGCATCATTAGTAGGTAAAGCCTTAGCTTCCACCCACTTGGACAAATCCACCCATTTGGACAAAAAGTCCTCCGCAACTAAGATGTATTTATTTCCCCTACTTGATGGAAATGGACCCATGAAATCAATCCCCCACAAATCAAAGATCTCACAAACTTGCATTGCGTTTTAAGGCATCTCATCTCTTTGAGAGATTTTGCCTTGTCTTTGACAAGCATGCAATGTTTAACTAAGTTTATAGCATCTTTATAAATTTGCCAAAAACACATCGTCTTATGACTTGGTCTGCACAAATCTTAAACAAGTATGGGTCATCCCAATAGTAATGTTTAGCATCTTTAAAAAAACTTTCTCTTTTGTTGTGAACTCATTCCTTTTTTAACAAAATTACCCGCATGGTAGTTCGCTAAGTCGGCGAACCATGGCGTGGTATTATCATTAAGCACATTCACATTATTAAGCATAACTTTTTCAACAACCTTTTCATTCATATTAAGCTTTTTGACCTCTTCATATCTCCCTAGTGACTCTAAAGGAAAAGATTCAGTTATATTTTGCTTTTCAAGTTCATTCTTGTGAGGGTTCTCTAGTCTAGAAAGGTGATCGGCGGCTACATTCTCAGCTCCTTTTTTGTCCCTTATTTCAAGATTGAACTCTTGGAGTAAAAGAATCCACCTAAGTAACCTTGACTTAGCATCTTGCTTAGCCATTAGGTACTTAATAGCCGAATGATCCGTATACACTATGGTCCTCGATAAGACTAGATAGGGTCGAAACTTCTCCAAGGCATATACTACGGCTAGCATTTCCTTTTCAGTTGTAGTGTAATGAAGTTGAGCCCCGGTCATAGTCTTACTCGCATAGTGAATAGGATGAAAGTGTTTATCCTTTCTTTGACCTAGAACTGCTCCAAGAGCAAAGTCACTGGCATCACACATGATTTCAAAATCATAATCCCAATTAGGCACAACAAGTATTGGTGATTCAATCAACTTCTTTCTAAGATCATTAAAAGCTTGTTTACACTCATCCGAAAAGACAAAAGGAGTTTCTTTTTCCAAAAGATGAGTCATGGGTCTTGCAATTTTTGAAAAGTCTTGAATGAACCTTCGATAAAAACCCGCATGACCTAAAAAACTTCGAACTCCTTTTACCGTGGTCGGGTAAGGTAATTTAGCTATCACTTCTACTTTTGCCCTATCAACTTCTAAACCACTTTTAGAAATTTTATGCCCCAAAACTATCTTTACCATGAAATGGCATTTTTCCCAAATAAGCACAAGATATTATTTCTATCACAACGGTTAAGCATTTTATCAAGATTATCAAGGCACTTTGAAAAATTATCCCCAAAAACCGAAAAGTCATCCATAAAAACCTCCATGGTTTTCTCTATCATGTCATGGAATATGGCCGTCATGCACCTTTGAAAGTTCCTTGGTGCATTACAAAGGCCAAAAGGGATTCTTTTGTAGGCAAAGGTTCCATAAGGGCAAGTAAAGGTGGTCTTTTCCTGGTGTTGTGGGTCAATCGGTATTTGAAAGTACCTGGAAAATCCGTCTAAGAAACAATAGAACTCATTCTCCGCCAACCTTTCAAGCATTTGGTCCATAAAAGGTAAGGGAAAATGATCCTTCCTAGTGGCATCATTTAACTTCCTATAATCAATGCAAACTCTCCAACCGGTCACAAGTCGGGTTGGAATGAGTTCATTGTCTTATGTAGGAAGCGACAATTGTTTCCCGTGCAAGCGCATGGTACATAGATTCTCATTGAGCTGGGTTAGCTAGAATTCAGGGAGATGCAAGAAAACAACCACTTTGGAGCCTTTCTGTCAATCATAGGCTTAATCTTCTAAGAATCACTCCTAGCTTAAAGGGTACTTAGCTTTTATGAAAAGTTCCGACATATCTCAACCTCCTAATGAAATTTTCTTGGTGTGGCGTTAATGTTGTATGGACACACTAAAATGCTTGGCCATAATATTAAGGAATCAGTTCCAACGCGAGTAATGCTGGCGCCAAGACTTCAACACTTTTCACATCAACTATGGCCCCAACTTTAATCTATTATATACACACCTAAAAGCTAAATTAAGATGAATATGATATATTATATAATATATGATATATGTGGCCCTCCTCCCCCTCTTTTCGCGCCGCCCAACCGCCAGTGAGAATCATTGTTTTATCTCCCCCCGGTATTAGAAATAGGCAGCCATTTAGTTAGACACAGGTGGAGGCTGGACGTTGCAAAGTTGGTTATCTATGATAGCGTCCATGAGCTATGGTTTATATACGCTCTACAAGAGTTCATCACAGGAGTACTGAGCTTATGACGCTTGATCTATTAAGACCCTATATCTGTAATAGCAGCAGATGTTAGTAGGTAAGCTTCGTGTCCAAAACTGCTTATTAAGTGTGAGCTATAACTTAGAGTCTGCTACCAGTGTTCTAAGCAGCGCTCAATTGTAGAGTCTATTCTATCCTTTGCGAGCGTACATCGCGCTGATTTTTAGCTGAGGTGTCGCTTGCTACCATGAGTATTGGCTCTTTTGGGGATACCTTGTTTCCTGACAGAACTCATCCAGTGTGTGACTTTTGTTTTGTAAACTCGCTGTCCTCATATAACTACCTTACCTGATTATTTTAACTTGCATTCTTATCTTACTGTCAGTGTCAATTTTTCTACTCTTTAGATCAAATCGTAATTTGACAGTTCTTACATTTCTTGTTTTTTCCTTAGTTCTTAAAAGAAAAGTAATAATCATTTTATGATACGCACAATACAAAAAAATATAAAAAATTTAAGATAAAACACATAAATTAAACCATCACACACCTTACCCCCCATCTCCCCCGTTCCTAACACAAAAAAATAACCATACCTATTACAAACATGCGCTATTACATGCAGACTAATTATAAATTACCCTTCCCCCATAGTGAATGCTGTGAACAGTTGTAACCACAGAATTACTTTCCAATAACAAAAAACAACTCCCCCAACCACAGACCACACACATAACTCTCCCATAGAACATTCACGGCCTGTCACACCGTACCCATATACACAGTTTCAGCCGACGTTGTATATGCAACGATAATGACGTCCTACTTAAAGCTGCTTATATTTGGTTCCTCTCCTACTTAGTTTCCAGAGACGTTCCATTGAATGTATCGAGTATCTGCACCTTGCCTACTTCCTCAGAAACGTCAGGCCCTCACTGACAAGCACGCAGTTAAGTATATTCACTATCTACTGCCCATGCACCCACTCGTCTAGGTAGTATAATCACCTGCCACAAACACAGTTTCATCTATACAGTGACTCGCTGCTACACTAGTCTCCAATGCACCAAGTATTCTTAGGCGTTCCTCAGCAGGCTTCTAACTTCAGTCAAATAGTTATCACGCATCCCCTAATAGAACAATAGAGTTCTAGATAAGTGAGAAAGGGTACACATACTATCTTACGAAAAAGTACGACTGAGCTCATACGAGTCTAATGAGTTAGAACCCACCATCACCATAATATGAACAATCACAAGTGATACTTAACCAACCCCCTCTCATATGAAGAACCCATCTATTGAATGGGCGAATAGAACGTTCTATCAGAGAACTGAGAAAACCCCCCGCCCCTCCCCTCCCCCCCCCCCCCCCCACAGATATAATCGCCCCCTACGTAACCTGAATGATGTAGCTACTCTTGATTCGTAGTGAGATTTATAAGTAGTCGACTAGTCTTGAAGTTTCAGAGTCATAGGATCACAAGTTGATCTAAGGAAATATAGTTGATCTAATAGCTGCACACATAAGACAATACATTGTAGGTCAGTGATCTTGCGAATATACAATACAGCACACATAGACTTCGTTTACGATCTTATGCATTGCAATTGCACACATGATCTATGTGCTCCCATACTTGTTCATTGGCTACTAATGCAGCGTCATTTCGATACTTAGAGACTCTATTTGACAAAGTTGTAAATGACATCACTCAACAATTGTGACAGTAGATATTGTATCATCGATACAAGAAAGAGTAATTAGTATTCATATCTACTAGATGCTAATTTTCGCAGCTGGTAGCTGAATTTTTTCTTCTGCCAGCGGTTGGCGGTGTTTTGCGTGTGTATTAGGTTTCGCCGCCCTGCCCTACCCCTCCCAGAATGTGGGGTCGTAGCCCAATAAGGCTAACGATATGCCTTCTGATTCGAGTCTTTGAGAACTCTCAAAATCGATGGAGCTAAGGTCGATTCTCAGGTTAGGAACAATTATTGCATGTGCATTTGAGGTCTCATGACCTGAACTGCTTAACTGCAATTTACAAAGCTACCAATGTTAGTTCGTTTTGTAGTTGTGACTATATGATGCGTGCTGCTTACAAGACTGTATACACTATTAATGACTTATGGCAAGTATGTGTCAAATCTCGTATCAGCGACTTGGACGCCGAAGCGAAATTCCCAGCAAGCCGAATAAGCTCATGATCTGCTTTGTGTACTTGCACCCAGCTCTCTATAAGTCTATTCTACTCCCCCACTCGCACTCACACCCTATATTAGGTAACCTAATGTATGCAACTCATGTTTTTTTAAAGTCTCTGCTTGCAATGTGTGTAGTACATTGGGAAGAGCCAAATGCGAAGTATAGTGTTCGTGACGCCAGACATGACGCATATAATAAGAAAAACGAAGAGTGAGTGCATACTGGCATTTGAGCGTTTAAGGCTGTTCAGCGGTAAGCATCAATAGTCTAGTAGGATCGATTACATGGTGCGCAGATCACAACGCCAGCAATGTCTAAGAGCTTAACTCGCTATACATGGGTAAATATCACTCCTTGCAAGCAATTGAGCGTATTGACTACCGTCATAAACTAAATGTTTTTAACCGGATTTATAACGCAATCATAATATGAACGCATTCAATCGATTTATGAGACCTCTAGTTACGGACCTATAAAGAATGCTGTGATGTTTCTTTTGTTAAATGGTGAGGAATTGGTATTCTTCTTTTAAACTATTTTGTCAATTTAGTAATGTGCCTTTGTGTTTTATGATGATAGAGTGAAACGCGCTGGCATACAACAGGCTGAATAAGCTATCAATAGAGATCATGTGATAAGCTGCACTAAATGCAGATCATGTCTAGATATATAGGTGAGGGTTTGACGATATAGTGACAGGCAAACCTGGCGAGCTCAAACAAGGTCTATTAAGGAACTTAAGTGAAGATAGAAAATAGCCTCCTGGAGTCCTCTTGCAGCTAGACGCTTAAGAAATCTGTACAGTGGCTGAAAACGTTGTGGGATAACAATGATCAGAAACGACTATAAGATCCACGATTTAGGTGGTCTTGACGTTATTCAGACAGCAGTTGCCTTTGACGCCTATTTTTCCCTACGATACATTTATGCACGATGAAGAGAAGTTCACGATACAAGTCAGAGTTCTATGTGTAATGACTGCATAATCTATGAAATATATAATACGACACCGTCTTGTATCTTATTGTGACTCCCCCCCTACCCCCCCACTCCAAGTCACTTGATCTGTTACTAAATAGCGACACAAAGAATGATCTTATCGCATGGATCTCAACTATGCTGATTTATCTGTATTTCACGATGAGGTTACATGTTCCTGATCCTGTTATCTATACTAAATCACTAAAGACGTTAACACTCCTAATGTTTGCTGGAATCCATTTCACAGTCACGTCAGCTCATTAACCAGAAGAGTATACCCACACTGCCATAAATTCATCTAATTCGACGTATTCTTACTTATTTAGTTTGCTTCCGTGTTTGTTGACTATATGTAAATACTTTCTAGTCGTATGGCTACTCTAACATTGACCAGTCCTTATTATCTTATCAACACAGGACGAGTGCTCGCACTATGTCTCGTTCAAGGTATTTATCAAGCTGCTACAATATTACCACTGGTTGTTGAGTACAGCACAGTGAACGTCAGCATCATTGACTATCAGATCGAGCACAGGGAGGAGGGGCCCCGCCAGTGTGACCCCCATTACATGCCATGCACCCATACTCTTCCTCCACTAACCCTAGTATGCCCCCAACCCTCATAAGGGATAGGCGCTCAAAATCAATCCTATCATTGAGAGCACACTGAATGTCTTAAAAAAACTATATAATACATATTGCTCAACTTGGAACAGACTCAACTTGTTACATAATGTATAATCAACAGATTACATAGGTCCGTATAGAAACTAGTTGCATGTCATCTGACGACCTAATGGAACCATAATTGTCTTTCTGTCTACTGACCTTGATTAGCAGATGATAGTACTAGGGAAGGAAAGATCTTGTGTTCTAGTTCCAATCTATGTATTTCAGTCATTGAAGCTAGAGTTAACTGGAGTGTTGTGTGTACGAATCAGAGCGCTCAGAGTAGCATTGCTCGCGCATAACCGCGTCATGTGGTACGTACGTTAAGAAGATGTGACTAAGACTCACGTGAATCCGTCACTCCACCCTGCGCCGATCTCTGCTCGCCGCCC
Organism: Tanacetum coccineum; assembly: GCA_026074375.1. Classification (NCBI taxonomy): domain Eukaryota; kingdom Viridiplantae; phylum Streptophyta; class Magnoliopsida; order Asterales; family Asteraceae; genus Tanacetum; species Tanacetum coccineum. The sequence goes on from BQNB010073467.1 coordinate 23,830, forward strand.
ACCCGCGCACTCCCTGTTATCCACAACCTGTCCGGCCCTATCGGCCCATTCAATCCTTGTAATCTCCTTAGGACCATACTTCATTTAAACCTCAGTTGTTTGAATTCGTCAAGACCTGAATAAGATAAAGTATAAGGTATGTTGGTCATATTTAGAATCAATGGTACTATGAGGTGAAAGGGACAACATTACTAACTAACTCTCTTTTGCTTTTGTCAGTTATATGACTTGCTATAAATGATCTAGTCTTTTGATGATTTTTCAAACATTTGCTTATTTTTATCTCAAATCCCTACTTTCTTCCTTATCCTCTTTCAGTTCAGTCCTATGTAATCACCATTAGATTAATCGTTTGTGACCGACACCGTCTTTTTAAGCAAATAGCAATATGCCTCAGAACAAAAGAAATCCAGATTCTTTATATTTAAGAATGTGACTTCTAAAATTGATAAAGCCTCTTTTGTTTGTTGAAGCTTTAAAACCGGTTATCATATAATTTAACAAGTTTAAATCATCTACTTTTTATTTTGAGCTTCATAATTTTGCAAACAAGTTAGAAACAAGTATAGATTATCATTGTTACCTCGAATCTGAGAATGCCAGGGAGAGCCATGTTTGTTGAATTCTTCCTTTGCCATGTCACTCCAATCATATCCAATCACCATCTTATAGCACACATTGCTTTTTCTGATAGCATTTCATTCCTTAATGCCTTAATGAGCCACCCTTGAATTTCTAAATTTATGTTTGTCTTTCTCCTTGGTGCTCTGCTTTCTCTGGCTAAAATGACCCATTTGTTTGGCTGTTGAAAATATACTACCTTTGATCATCATAACCGCTAGTGCACTTCCATCAATGATGATCTTCCTTCCAGTTTCTCTGATAGAACTTTATTGCCCTAGGCTTAGTAGTGCCATATTCCACTTTAGATCCTTTTCTTCTAAATCTCATCATGAAGTTGCTAAAGATCTCGTCATGAACAAAGTTGAAGACCTTGTGGTTGAGTGGACAAAAAAGGATATATGTTGGCTTCACTAAAACTAGCTTAGTTTAGTTTCAGTTTTGGCATTTTTTAACTTTGGTTTGGTACCAGTACTAACTTCAGGCATGTAACAGTATTAATTTTATTAATACTGCTAGCACTGTAGTGGTTAGAAATGCCAAGTATCTTTTCATCATTGTAAGCACCAGTAGATCTTTATCATTTGTTCAACAATTTTAGTTGTTGTACAATTCTTACCAACCCATAGTAATCAAAGTCGGGTTTGTTTCTTCCAGAACTACCACATGAGGTATCCCACTTCAGAATGGTAAAACTCCTCAAAATTTAACATTTAGATCTTCATTAGAGGAGTAACTACACCAGAATTGCCAATCTGTAAACAAGCTTTTGAGCTGTTAAAGACGATATCAAGTGTTTTTTTGAGCTAGTGAAGATTGAAGTTTTCATACTGTTGCTTCAGTTAGGCCTTATGAGTCCTTTGTGTGCTTCATTCCCTTAATCTAGCTTTATTGGCAGCAACATTGAGTGAGCATCAACATACTGGGTTAAAGTAAGTTGTTACTCATGGGCAGTGGCCATGAGCAGAAGACTTCGAGCCTTTACATCATTCTTTTTGCAAATCTTTTCTTCAGCAGTAGAGGGCACAGTCATCTTCAATGCTGTTGATGGACCAGATTCTGGTGCTGTAACAGGAATAGGTACCCACGAATTTCCATTTTCAATTACCTCCCATAAAGCATAATCTTGGATCTAAAAGTACTGCTTGATCCTGATTTCCCACATCTCATACTCTCCTAGTTTGAGCATGGGAAGCTTTGCCAATGCATTGTTCTGAGAATTTTCCAACTCCATTGTTCCTAGATCAAAGTTTCTCAAAGACAGGCTCTGATTACCACTGTTGATCACGCCTTTGATCGGATTCTTTTACGTAGTAAAGTTGTTTGTTACCTTGGCATGAATCCAAAATAACAATGGTTGAGGACTTTGTTATGTATACCATAGTGTATGCGGAATCTACAACTTTGATACTTAGAGATTGTTTATCAATGGAACGTAATCAACAAAAAAGCAATGAAGTAATAACAAACTGTTAAATATATATTAGAATAAAAACGAGTACTCTTGAAGTACTGGCGGTTACAACCTTGAAGATATCACATATCTTGTCTGAAAATATCGTCTAAGTGTACAGAAGTATATGTATCTAAATCCTCTAGGAGTTTCTCTTTTATAGATCAAAGGGAGTCCTTTACAAAGTAACTTCTATTTTTAGGATCAGTCGAACAAATAAAACCCTAATAATCTCCACTGTCATATTATCTACAAGTCAGCAGCTTTGACCAATTAGCATTATTTAAAACAAAAAAACTCTTTTCATAGTAGTATTAACTAACACTGGCTTGTACTATGTATGTTCACTGGCAAGGTACTAACTCCATTAGTACTGTTAGGTATACTTGGCTAGTATAAGTCTGTGATAGATTGTATTCCTCAACAGAATGTTGGGTGAGTTTGGTGTTAAGCGCAAAAAAATTGGTGATTGGTAATTTTGACCCCTGAAAGTGTTATTGTCTGTTGCATTCATCGTCCTTATATTTTTCATCATTGGTCCCTAGGGTTAGGTTAGGGTTTTGCATAGTTAGTCCCCAAGGACTAACAATGTTAGTCCTTGAAGGACTAACCGTGTAAGAGGTTCAATGGTTAAAGGTTGTGAAAATTGGTTTTTAACGGCGTTTTAAAGGTGAACGGGTTGGGTCGGTTTATAAAAGGAACTGGGCTTTGTATATTAAAAGGGGATTTGGGCTTTTATCTTTTAAGGGCTTATAAAGGTCTTCAATATAAAAGCCTTAATGGGCTGTCCCAGCCCATCATGGGTAGGGTTGCCCCATTAACTTGTTCTTTGGTTTCGGCTCAAGTCTTTGACTTCTCGGGTTTTGACTTTGGTCCTTCTGACTTTTGTTGATTTTGACTTTGTCTTTTTCACACTTTTTCCGTTTCGTGCTTGGTTTTGTCGGGTTTGGCTTTGTTTTTCGTCCTTTAGTGAATATCCGGTACCTGCATAGTACAAACACAAAAACAAGCATAGTTATGGCATTTTATGTGCGTTTTTGGTCGTTTAGGGTTCGTTTTATTAGTAAAAGGTATGGGTAATTACACACATGACCATAGGCTTATAAGATATTGATATGCGATAAGGTTTGGTTAGCAGATTCCTAAAATGAAGCTGAGGATTCGAAAGCACTAGTGATCGAAGGACAAAACGTTTGCGAGCACGGAGAGGCTTTAAAATCCGGGTAATCCTGGGACATCCACAACAAAAAACAAAACACGGTAATGGAAAGAGGCGAGCCTCCATACACAAACAAAACACTGTATTCATTTACTATTAAGCTACCATATACTAATCGATTTACTTCTAGGATAAGATATGGGTTTCCACCGAAGAGCTTGTTTTAGGTCACTTAGCTTGACCGGATTCCCCCCATACTTGAACTGGTCAAGGGGGATAGAAGTGGAGATACAGACATCCAAAATACGGATGTCCTCTCCATAAGACCAAGGAAAAATCTCCATCGGGCTTTCAAAAATTTTGATGACTTTGAAAGCTTTAGAGTCCCGATGAGATAATTCCAAGAGAAGAGAAGTATGAACTCTTTTAGAAGTGAGATCACGGGGGATGAAAACTTTTTCTCTCTTTTGCGAAACAAAAAACGATAGTAAAGATCCGAGACCGAGAACTCTTTGTGGAAAGGAAGTCATAAAAAGGGATTGAAATCCTTAAGAATTAAAGAAGCATTAGTGGTCTTCTCTACATTCTTTTCTATTGTTTCACAGTTAGTGACTTCAAAAAGGTTTTCATGAATGAGTATACCCGGATTAAATACCTTGTCCTCGTTGTTGGTCGAAGACAAATCAACACCTTGGAAAAATCCTCATAGAAAGTCTAATTCAGTACTCGGGAAACAGGTAAAGGAAATCAACTTGATCCAGGAAGATCAAGTCATTAAATCAAGATTTTGAATCTTTGATTTTCTCTTCCTTGGAGTCAAAAGGTATCAGCATAAGTTATCATCATAACGGTTCTCAAGTCAATTAGTTCATCATCATAATCACCCCCCCCCCCCTTGCCATAATGGTGGGAGGTAATGCAAGAGATGTTCATTGGCGAAATTGCAGCTCAGAAATGGTATCTAACAAGATTGTTATCAAGAGGAATTTTTATCAATCGAGAATCTTCAAGAATAGAATCCATCCTCCTCGTTAGGATAGGTTAAGCAAATACTTTATTTCTCAGAGATCAGATTCTGGATCAAAGGGAAATTCATCATTTCCCGGAGGAAACGGATTAGAGCTGAGTTTATCCGGGCGAACTCCTAAGAGATATGTCGCTTTGCAGTCTCAGAGAAAATTCTTTTTTTTAGGGAGACTAGGTGAAGAAGAAGTGGTTACTGCCACTTAAAGAATATGAAAAGAAACCCCATTCCATTTTCTCATACTGACAGGGGGAGCAGGGTGTAAGGGAGGGAGAAGAGAAGGGAAGTAAGGGAGAGGAGGGGGAGTGACAGGGATCTTAGGGAAATTTGGGAGAGGAGTTACTGGGGGAACGGGTGAGATACAGGGAGAAGGGTTGGTGTGGAGGACGCGAAGATGGGAAGATGAGGGAGAGGAGGAGAGATAGAGATAGGAGGAGTAGGAGTGATTGAGGGACAAAAAAGATGGAAGGAATTACTACTTCTGGTATGGACATGAATCACTTGCGAGATAAGCTTTAAGTTCTTCCCAAATTAAATCACTTTCTTCGATGGAAATAAGTGTCGGGGAAGAAGAACACTTGGTCACGGGTTCCGAAATCAGAGTGGGATTGCCACTTGATTGATTTATAACTTTCTGGTTAAGCGGTATGAGAAGTGAGAGAAGAAGTGGGATTGCCACTTAGATGATTTGTTGCAAACAAATCTTTAAGAATTTCCTCATGTGAAACATTATAGACATCAATCATGTTGATTGATTCTTGATGAGGTTGTTTGAATAGCTTGTTTGAAAATATAGTGTCTATGTTCATATTCAAGATTATTCTTTCGATTACCTGTCAAGAGAATCATTTCTTCTCATGACGCAAATCAAAGCTATGGAGCAGTCGTAGAAAGGTTTCTACCCAAGACGATCGCGGGACACAAGGATCGCTTTCATAATCAACGATGACAAAATCAACGAGGAATGTGAACTTTCTAACTAAAACAATCGAACATCTCTTGCAATTCCTTTCGGAGTGCAAATATCCTGGTTAGCAAGTTCAAGGGTCATTTGGGTGGAAATAAGCTCGGGTAATCCTAACTTTTTCCAAACCGAGAGTGGCATCAAGTTTATGCTAGCACCTAGATCGGCTAGGCTTATGCACTTGAGCTCACTAAAAACCACACGATATGAGAAATTCCCAGGGTCACCTAGTTTTTTAGGTAACTTCTTTAGGATGACCGCTGAGCAATTTTCATTAAGGGGTGTATTTGCCAATTCAATAAGTTTCTCCTTGTTAGAAAGGAGACTCTTAAGCGTCTTTTGGTATTTCGGGATTAAAACCAAAGCATCGACAAGAGAGATATTGTTATGAAGTTGTATTTTTTTAAAAATTTGCCAAACATCTGTTGAATTTGGAACTTCATCTTCTCTTGCCGTTTTTTCTTGGTTCATTCTTGACGGATAAGGGTATGAGGGGGGACGAGGATCCCTTTGTGTGAACCACATAATTTCGTTGTTGAGAAAAGAGGATTAGCTTTTTGGACAGAGGAAGGTGGGCTTAATGGTATACTCACCATGTTCCGGAGTCTGTTTAAAGTCTCTTACACGTTATCCTCCTCCGGATTAATGCGAATGGAGGATGGCATAGCCCCCACACAACTCCACTCCACTCCACCCGAAAACGGTTAGGTTCCCATCACGAACACGACCACGTTCGAGTTGGTAATGGCTTTCAATTCACCCTTCGGGTTAGCAACGATGTTGCTAGGGAGAGATCCCGTACCCAAAGTAGAAGCGGTGTTCATCTGGAAAAAGCTAGCCATCATGTTCTAAGCTCATTTGGTTTGGTTTGACATTGAAGTTTGAATTGAATTTTGCATTTCACTCCTTAACTCATTTTTCACATTGTTAATTTGAGTTTGCATGGCTTTCATATTAGCCTCATTTGTTTTCTTAAATTTTTCCAACTCATTTAAAGGAACACTTTGGTTTTGTTGAATTGGAGCTTGATAATTTGCATTTTGATTGAAATTGTTTCCTCGGTTATATCCTTGAGGTTGGCTAAAACGGTTTGAATTTTTGCCCGTTTGTATTGAACAATACCCGTTTGGTCTTGGTTTGATTAAGCCACACCCGGAGGATGATAACCGGATATTACCTTGATTGTAGGTACCCTTCGGCTGCTGCAACTTTATCCTTGAATATTATCTCGAAAATCCGGGAAAGTGTTGCCATCGGCGGCGAGACACTGATAGTAAGGATAAGCACCACCGTAAGTAACACAAATCTCCTCAACAGCTTTTACAGAAGCTGGAGGTGGGGTTGCTTAAACTTGTTTTAGAATAGCCATCATGGCGGTAGTCACATCCATCGTTTGTGATTTACTGATGAGTAAGTTTGGCTATATAGAAGAAGAGAAGAATTACCTCACTGATTACCTTGAGAAACAATCTGATTTGTATTCTGTGAATTGCGGACCTTTATTTGTTTTTCGATAATCGGTAAACATATTGAGTACATCTTTCCAAAAGATTGCCACCGGCGGCAGAATTCAAGGAATCTTGGTCGGCCGGGTTCAAGGCATTGTAGAAAGTATCAAGTTGGTGCAATTCGGTGAAACCATGATGAGGACAAGCACGAAGGAGATCTTTGTATTAATCCCATGCCTCATGAAACGATTCATCAAACCGTTGTTGAAAATTAGAAATTTCATTTCGAAGGTTTGTCGTTCTTGAGGGGGGAAAGAATTCGTTGATGAATTTGGACACAAGATCTTCCCACCGTGAGAATTAGAACGAGGGGGGTTCTTTTTCAAGCCAAGTCGGGCTGCCCTAGCAAGAGAGAACGGAAAAAAAGCATAAGCTTAATCGTATTTTAAATGTAGGCCACCATCCTTGTATTTTTAGTGTGGGAAGTTATTTTGTTGAACCAACGGATGTGGGGAGGTCTTCAAGGATTGTCTTTCTCAAGTTCGAAGAATTGGTCCGAAGTCATCATATTAATGAGACTATGATTGAGCTCGAAATGCTCAGCAAGAATTGGTGGAACCACGATTGCCTCCGCATAACCCTCGGTGGGTGCATAGAGCAATTCCAGCCATAGGTTGATCGGTCATCGTAACTATGGGTGATTCTTTATGAGAGAAAGGTTGTGAACGTCTACGGTTACGACGTTTCGGGTTTGAAGTGGTTGGATTAGAAGAAGAATTACCAACGAGATTAGAAGAAGAACGAGTGCGCATGCACTAAAAAGATTAAAAGAAAAATATTTTTGGTTTTTCAAAATTTTTAAATTTTTTTTTTTTAATGGACAAAACGAGATCGAATAACTTAAACCAATAATCGACAAGCTTCACAGTAGCTCTTTAAAAGAAAAACCCACAAAGGAGCGGAGGAGTAGGAAAGCGCGAAGCTATTAAAAACCTTTCTCCTTTAGGGTCGTAGTTCCTCGGAACAACCCTCCTTATACCCCTCTTAGAGTTTGTTAAATTTTTAAAGGTGAGCCGTACGTCGCTAGTGACACAAAGGCAAGTTTTGAATCGTTTGTTCAGGAATTTATTATGATAATGCTCAAGATGCAAGCATTATATTGATGATGGATTTTATTTCTTGATTAAGGAAAAAATTTTATGTTTTTGATTTTTTTTGATTTTTTTCTTTATCTTATACTAATACTAATAAAAGAAAATGAAAAATATTTATGTGTTTTTTATATTTTTAATAAAGAAAATATTCACAAACGGGAATAATAACTTCACAAGGGAAGGGTCTTCAAAAACTAATCTTCAAACGAAACGATAATTAATTACACCTCCCCGGCAACGGTGCCAAAAATTGATAACCCTTCGCTTTTTGTATAAATATAAATATAAATAAATATATAAATATAAACACGTAAGGATAAAAATCAAATAGTTAGTATTCCAAGAGGCTTTTAAAAGATTTTGTAGGTCCAAAGTCATGGATCTGTTTAGCCTTTTGTAAGACAATAGCTAACTTGAATAAATCCAAATCAACTATATGAGAGACAATAACTATGA
>BQNB010073468.1:13051-32108 GCA_026074375.1 Tanacetum coccineum
GAAATAATTAAGGTCAAAGTTGAAGAAAAAAGACTTTGAAAAAGTCAAGTGGACACTTAATGTGGGACGGAGGTAGTATGTTTTTTTGCCGTCATCTTTAGAGATTCAATTATTGAATGTCTTAATTAGTTGAAAAATGTTAAATAATCAAAGTTGTGGGCCTTTTTTGTTTCTGCTTATCATTTTTCAAACTTACAATATATTAAGAATATAAAAGACCTATTTTTGTGTGACAAATGTTAAATTAAGCCATGTGATAATAACCATTTAACCATCTACATTGATGAATCGGTGTTTATTTTTCACACTCACAAACATACTTTGACTCTCCTCTCGCTTTCTCTCATCTACTCATGCATCATTCTTCAGTCAAAAATTGCTTTCGTGGAAATACAAAATATGATGACGATGCTCACAATGAAACTATAAAAACCGGCGAAGACACTTTTAGAACTGATTATTTCTTATACATTACAACTATTTCATCATTAGAAAGTAAACCTGACCAATTTAGGTTGTATGAATGTATCTTTAGTTTACTATTTAACATCAAAAATTGAAAATCCCTAAATGATAACAAGCTAAAAAAAGTAGTTGTTTGAGGTTTGAACCTTAAAATTTCGTTAAGCCATATTATTGGGATTGTTTGGATATTACCGGTATATGTTTATTTTTTAGACTAACTTTTTTGAGAGAAATTATACATATGAAAAATGCTACACTGATTCATATACTTAATCAAATCATAAATCTAAACTATTTCCGTTATACTTGTAAGGCTAGGGATGGCAACGGGTGAGAAAAAACCCATAACCCATGGGTACCCGCACGTAAATGGGCGGGTAATCCTGTTATTTTTCACCCGCGGGTTGGTTGTGGGTGAAAATTTGTATCCATCGGTAGGTGGTGGGTGGGTGACGGGTAATGCATACCCATCATGGGTGTACCTATTTAAGAAACCCATGAGTGTACCCGCCTAAATGCCTACGGGTGTACCCCTAAACCCATTTGTGTTAAAATAAAATTTAATATACTAATTAAATATTTGTAGGTTGTTGGTATATAATTAATAACTATCAAAATCTCTAGACTACACAGTAAACTAAGAGTCTCTTAGAGTTACAAGACTAAAAGATGAATATGAAATATCAAACTTTCAAAGATATATATATGATATATCTTAGTACATGTATGTGATTTGGTGTAATGATGATTAATTTTCTAGTTTCAGACATGTCATTAACTATTTTATGAACTTGGTAATTTGAAAATTGATATGATGTCTTATTACCCAGTTTCATAGTTAGTTTACATATCATGGTTTTATAATTTTGTTTCATTTCACAAACCCACGGGTGATGGGTACCCACGGGCATGGGTATGGGTAAAAAGTTGTACCCATTGGTGGGTAACGGGTGGGTGGCGGGTGAAAAAAATCACAAGTTTAGGTGACGGGTTTGATAAACCCATACCCATTACCCACGGGTGCCATCCCTATGTATGGCGTATAGAATAATGTTAACCATTTTGGTTATAGTTTTTTCAACATAAATAAGTATTTCAAAACTGAAGTTAATTAAATGTTATCTACGATCGAAAGTGTCATAAAAGATTAAATTTATGGGCTCATTTATCAAATGAAGATGAAATATTATACTAAATTGATATCAAGAAAATAGTCAAAAATTTCACATAAAAAAACCTAGAAAAGTAAATTTTATATAAACAATTTTTCGGCAAATAACTTTGATAAAAAAGCTCCGTTTTAACGCTTCGCTTTATGCATCCAAGAAAGTTAAGCGCCCATGGCACATGTTTATGAGTGCATGCACGGATTAATTATAACATGTAAACGTCTATATTAAATAAATTTGAGCTATCTAAAAATATCTACTTAAACAGTAACATTGAAAACAAAAGGGCAAATGACATAAAAAGGTACTTAACTTGAGAGTTATTTCCAATTAAGGTATCACACTTTTTTTCTTGCATAAAAAGGCACCCAACTTAATTTTTTGGTCAATTTGGGTATTTTCGTTAAATATTTAACGATTTATCCGTCAAGTATTACATTTCAAGTCCACGGGCCGCAACCAGCACCACCAAAACTCGGTCAGTCATGCTATTGTGCTAGTTCGACAAATGATTACTGTAAATCTGGACAACTTCAAACGTGTAAAAGACAATTAATGGATAGCAGCCTTTACTTCTTATTGGAAGAGGATAATCACTATAATGGATCATAGTCCAAAGTGCGTAGAATCGCTCTATAACTCGTTCTGGCATAACCAAATACGCAAATACGCACACACAAAAAGTTGCACTATGACCACAATGTTAACATATTTTATCTAATTTCAAAACAATTGTTTGCTCTCAAGAAACACAATCACTGTGTTCGGGAATTAGAAGTAATATTGCGTACCTTTTTAATAACAATGTCTAGATCCACATAACTTAATACCAGTGACTTGTTATATTCCATTGGAAAAGAGCATAAGCTGCAAGTATGCATCTATTTAATACTTGTGCCTTGATCATAAGCTAAAGTGATAAAGATCGTAATAGCAAGAAACATATTTATAACATCTGATTATACTATATATTGGCCAAACATGATACAAAACCAATGTGACGATGATTGGTCACATATATAAGATCTGATTATACGAGGACTATATATTGACCAAATATTTATAAGATCTGATTATCATTATATATTGATCAACACAAAACCAATGTAACGATGATTGGTGGTGGTGGTAGCTGTCGGTGAACTTGAAATGTAAGGCTTAACGGATGTTCGTTAAATATTTAACGAAAATACCCAAATTGGCCAAAAATTTAAGTTGGGTGCACTACTACATAGATGGACATAGAGACCCCTTAATAGAGCTCGATTTTTGTGAAAAACGAGCTCTAAAGGGAGTCTGGCCTTTTTAAACAAGTATAGAGCCATGTTTTCCCACAGAAAACTGGGATTTATGTGAAAAATCTTAGAGCCAAGTTTCTAGCTTCAAAATCGGGCTCTATTCTTCTTATAAAGCCATGTTTTGACTAGAAACACCGGGCTTTATGTCACACCCCGTAAATTTCCAGGTCATCATCGTTGAGTTTTCCGTGCATTAATTTGACTTTAATTAGTTACGTGGTTAATTTGACATAAAATCAAGAAGTTATTCCGCGCACATTGAAAAATGTTTTTGAACGCACACCAAGTCTAGAATGAGGTTTACCTGCTTATTTTCTTGGTTCATGACGTACATAAAGATAAAGCGTAAAGTGTATATCATTTTGGCTATTGCATAAACAATAGTACTCTGTAATACCTTACAGATAAACACGTATATTTAAGTGACTAGCTTCTGGTTATAAAAGATACACATCTATTTTCTTTTTGAATTGTTAAGTCCCGTCCAAGAGACTTTTTAAGCCTAGACAACAAAACCTCACTTATTCCCTTCATTTGCACGCTTAAAACATACTTCACGTGATGCAATTCCCTTTTTGATTATACAAGATCATGTGACTTCTAAAGCTATTCTTGACCTCCCCTTTTAAGACCTTTATGTAAAACCTGCTAGTTCCTTTACACACATAACCAAAATCATTATTCTCTTCCTCTCTATTCCTTAGAAACGCAGAAACAACATCAACACATACACTCTCTTGACAAGTTAGTATCTTCTCCCTAATCTCTCTAATTGGTTTGACCAAACCCACAACCTAAACGACCAAACGGTTCGGGTGCAGGTGAAAGGTTCAGGTTTGTTTACCGGAGGTTTATAGTTCGCGAGTGGGCAGAGTTTTGGTTTATGTGCTCATACACACGTGGGTTAGGGTGTCTATCGCATTTCGTTGAACTCTACTGCTTGTATTCATTTTCGGTCTCAGACTGCTTTTATTCGACTAAGAAGTAAGCTCTAAAATTACATTCACATTCTATTTACTGACTTTATTCTACTTCATATTGTGTAAAAAGTATTCATGTCTCTAACTATGTATATTACGTCATTGATCTGATATAAAAACTTAACCTAATGAAACATGTAGCTTATTTTCTATACATATAATTATATTTAACTAGCTTAATTAAAACATGGTTTACAAAATATGGTCACTGTCAAGTAGCAACGAGTCGGGTTTTCGGACCTTTAGGTATAACAATTTGCATAATGACGCTAGTAAGTGACTAAGTGTCGAAAAGGTTATACACATTAAAATGGTTTAAACAGCGAAACGAGATAATCATATATAACGAGTCATGAACTGAATTTTATATGTTGGAGGCAAAACACAATGAAACTAAACTTACTATTTAGTTACATATTGGCCCTTGTACTTTTAAGCTTGTTATAATATTAAACTTATATATTTTATCAAACTAAACTTACTATTTAGTATGTATTGGTCTAACTGGTATTTTGTTTCCTCTACTCATTTTGGGCTCTTTTTTCTTTTCAAAGGCACTAATGTATACCAAGTCAAATTCTTGTATAAGAATTAGTTATTAACATAAGCAATGACCTAGGTGATTTTTTTGGAAAATAAGTAAATTATCATGAGAACACCTTTGCATTCAGAAAACTAAATACTATAGTGAAGTCCTTATATTTACAGAAATAGACATTATTATAAAAGTATATATATTTGGCTATACGATCAGGAGTGTACATTAGTATGTATTAAAGAGGTATATTTATTGATTAGAGTGTTTTCAAAATTATTATACAGGTGACTCGGCATTGTGACATTTGATAACATCCGAGAAATAACTAAAGGACCTTAAGCTCAAAACTGACCACACAAGTTTAGACAGGAAGAATTTTAAATAAATAAGTAAACATTCTATACTATTAATATTGATAATGACTACGCAATCTAAGTACATAAATAATCATATAAAAAATAAACATAATTGCTAATTCTTATAAACACATAAATAAGTATTTTAACTAATTATGTCGTCAAATAATATTTGTATCCTAATTCTTGTAGATCAGTTGCTCGGCTATTTGCTCACTTTATTTCATCTACCACCGAGGTGAGTTTATAGCCCCTCTTTTACTTGTTTTACAATTACATTACAAATCTCGGGGGAGAATACATGCTCATTACAACTTGTTTACATACTTGTTTACATACTCATACTTATACTCATTTACAAACTTGGTTACTTGATTTATATCACACTCTTTTTACTTATGGATTTAAGTATTTAAAGTTGTTTATGAATACAATGGTTATTTCTTCATTGGACACAAGTGTTTCTAGTTATCATCTCCTGTTTACGTGTTGCCTAAGTAGCGATTAGACCACTCTCTTGCCCGAAACTATCATGAACCGTCAATTGCTTGACCGACTGTACTGGTTAAGTAAGCGTGAATGTTATAAATAGATCTATTGGGACTAATTATCCCTATCCGGGTGAGTAGCGCTCACTACCCACGGGGCTCCCGATAAACGGATATATATCATGTCAAATCTCATTGGTGTCTTGGTCAGACGCTGATAGGGCATAATACACTTGGCATATTATATGCTACACAAATTAGCTTCAGTGTTATGAGCTTAGCGCAACAGTAGATACATTTTATGTAATACTGTATCTGTTATAGTAGTTACATACATTTTGGAAATCTTGTGGTCCACACTACTTTGTTGAACATTACTAATTACTAAACACTTTTCATTATACTGTGGCGAAGCAGTAGACACTATACTCTTTCGGTTCTACATTTACATTTACTTTTTTGGCGACTATTATAAGGATTGAAATGGTCATGCATACTTTATAAATCTTTTGATTTCAACATTTACATATACAAAAATCTATGAACTCACCAACTTTATGTTGATACTTTTAAGCATGTTTTTCTCAGGTGAATTAGATGCTTGGCTTACTTGATGTGCATTGGAGTCTAAATTGACAAGATTTCATTCATGGATTTCTACTTACATACAAATGATCAAATCTCGTTGTATTACTTTCAAGCTTTTCATTGTGATGCAATTATTGGAAAAATGTTATATCAATTTCAAGAAAAATTAACAAGATTACTTTTCAAACGACACATTTAGAGGTCGTTCTCTTGTATCTTGTGCTGTTGTATTATGAAGTAACACCCCCGGACATATTTCCGCTGCGACGCATTTTTAGGGGTGTTACAGATTGGTATCAAAGCCAGGTTATAGGGAACCAGGTAGAATTTTAGGTCTGGTTTATAACCAGTACGTGATGCTTATGTGATTTTAATCCTTACCTATACGTGCCTTATCTTTGTCCATATGTGCATCTACGTATCAGATGTTTATTTTACCTTGCGTAGATTTCACATTGGTTTTATACAAAAGTTATTTATATAAATAATAGAACTTTCTCTAAAACATTGTGAGTGACACAATTGTCTCGTTTATTTCTAAGACATTTTGAGTTGCACAATGGTCTCTAAACTTTTTCCTATGACATTGTAAGTGAAACAATGGTCTCTAAGCATTTCTTAAGACATCGTGAGAGATACGATGGTCTTTAAAACTTTTTATGAATTTACATAATATTGTTTTACATAACATTGAAACTTGTCACAGTCTGCTGACCCTACGTTATTTTACTATTCGACTCCGAGTTTGAACACTCACCTCATGCTGTTGAAATACATGCGTTTTCATGTAACTCTCGCATAGAAACGTCGACTAATTGGAACGCGACTAGTAACTTGTCACCTCGTAATGTGCCATCCTGGAACACCTACTTTTGAAACACGGCTCATTAACATCTCATTCCTTTCTCTTTACTTCTTGTGATTTTAAAAAAAATTGCATCGTCAAGAAGACAACTTCAAAGTTCGAAAACTATCAATGACACATAACCCAATGTATTACTGACATGCTCTTTCACTTGAGCGGAACGAGATCATATATGTCGAGAATGAATCACGCATAAAGACCCATGAGACAGACTGCGCTAATGAAGGTCACACCTTCTGACTAGAACATCATTGGGTACTACACAACCAGCAGCCCCCACTCCAAAGAGAGAATCTCGAACATCATAGTTAATGATGACACTTTTATTTAAAACATTTCTTTAAAAACTCTCTATATATTATTCGCTTCATGGTACAGATATTTCCACTCCCCCTAATAATTAATTATTTGTATAATTAATTTCACATAACCCATTTTAACATCCTTGATATACCATTTTATTAACATGTGCCTGTTTTAGCCATTTGGTATTAATTCTCCTTAATAATTAATTTTTGGTACAATTAATTCACCTATCTCATTTAGCATCCTTGATATATTGTTTCTTTGAGATATGCTTCTTTCAACGATTCGTATTTGGTCTCTCGTTTGCACCAATTAATCATACAGATGGCTCTCTATAGTCTTTTGGTTCGTGATCTATTAGAACAAATGAATCTCTACATTCATTTTGTTAATCGGATAATTCTTTACGTCCATTTCCTTTGACAGTTACTACATTTGTACGGATATTCTTGATATTATATGATCTATTATTTTCTTATTTTTGCTACTTAAAATTAGTTAAAAATCTTATAAATGTGATTGTTATTATTTTATCTTTGCGAAATTTTGTCATATTGATTTAGATTCTCCTTTTCATGAAAATTGGTTCGGTAATTCTTTTGTTTGCATTGATCGATGATCATTTACTTCTTTTTCATAAATATATTTCATCTCTCATTTTTGCATTCTTTGTTCATACATCATTATACCCAAATAATAAATCGTTATACTCGATATAGACTTTTTACATTGACAACTACTCCTTTTGGGAATTTGTACTTTTTCTGTGATTCCTTCGTTCACATTTATTATTTCATTCTTCGATCTTGATGCGCAATGTTACTTGATACGTACTCCTTTGATCATTTGTATAACTCATTAGTTCTCAGTTTTCGTATGTATTCTTATCAGTACAGATAATCCATCCTTTCTTTAAGGATTCTCGTGACATTTAATCCGTGCCTACATGCACATTGCAAACATTTTATATTTTGCCTTTTATTTTATTCGATAATCGTTGCTACCCTATTTGATAATTTTGTTGCCTTTTGAGTATTTGACATAACCTAAGGCTAGGATCTATAGTCCTTACGTTGTAGATATAGAGACGCCACCCCTACGATACAAGGTACATTGTGTTCATCGACCACCATCGCGAGCAAACTATATCGACTATGGAGGATACGTTTTAACAGACGAGAAAAGCTTAGCCCGCATTATATTGGACCTTTCAAGATTCTTGTCAAAATTGGAACCGTTGCCTACCGACTCGAACTTCCGGAACAATTGAGCCGTGTCCATAGTACTTTCCACATGTCAAACCTGAATAAATGCTTATTCGATAAAACACTTGCTATTCCATTGGATGAAATTCAAATCGATGACAAGCTCGAGTTCATCGAAGAACGAATCGAAATTATAGACTGTGAGGTCAACCGTCTAAAGCAGAGTCGTATACCTATCGTCAAGGTTCGGTGGAACTCGAGAAAGGGACCCAAGTTCACCTGGAAATGTGAAGATCAATTTCGGAATAAATATCCACATTTGTTTTCAAATTTGTAACTACGCCGATTATCACGACTTGAGCTTTGCAGACAAAGCTCTTTTAACGGGGAAAGGATGTCACACCCCGTAAATTTCCAGGTCATCATCGTTGACTTTTCCGTGCATTAATTTAACTTTAATTAGTTACGTGGTTAATTTGACATAAAATCGGGAAGTTATTCCGCGCACATTGAAAAATGTCTTTGAACGCACACCAAGTCTAGAATGAGGTTTACCTACTCATTTTCTTGGTTCATGACGTACATAAAGATAAAGCGTAAATTGTATATCATTTTGGCTATTGCATAAACAATAGTACTCCGTATTACCTTACAGATAAACACATATATTTAAGTGACTAGCTTCTGGTTACAAAAGATACACATCCATTTTCTTTTTGAATTGTTAAGTCCCATCCAAGAGACTTTTAAGCATGGAAAACAAAACCTCACTGATAGGGCAGAATACACTTGGCATATTATATGCTACACAAATTAGCTTCAGTGTCATGAGCTTAGCGCAACAGTAGATACATTTTATGTGATACTGTATCTGTTATAGTAGTCACATACATTTTGGAAATCTTGTGGTCCACACTACTTTGTTGAACATTACTAATTACTAAACACTTTTCATTATACTGTGGCGAAGCAGTAGACACTATACTCTTTTGGTTCTACATTTACATTTACTTTTTTGGCGACTATTATAAGGATTGAAATGGTCATGCATACTTTATAAATCTTTTGATTTCAACATTTACATATACAAAAATCTATGAACTCACCAACTTTATGTTGATACTTTTAAGCATGTTTTTCTTAGGTGAATTAGATGCTTGGCTTATTTGATGTTCATTGGAGTCTAAATTGACAAGATTTCATTCATGGATTTCTACTTACATACAAATGATCAAATCTCGTTGTATTACTTTTAAGTTTTTCATTGTGATGCAATTATTGGAAAAATGTTATATCAATTTCAAGAAAAATCAACGAGATTACTTTTCAAACGACACATTTAGAGGTCGTTCTCTTGTATCTTTTTCTGTTGTATTATGAAGTAACACTCCCGGACATATTTCCGCTGCGACACAATTTTGGGGGTGTTACACTTTATTAGTTTTACTTTTCACCTTTTGAGCGGGATATCTCCCCCCTTTTATTTTTCACTTTCCCTTTTCAAATCTCCATATAAACATAAACTCTCAAATCGCTTTTACTTTTTTCCAATCCATGGCTCGAGTTCAAATATCTTTCAAGATCTAGGTATGCAGTTTTTCTCTAACACCCATTTATTAATAAATTTGAGATGTGGATGGGTTCTATTAAGGGGTTGTTGGTATGATTTTTAACACCTTTGATACCACCATAAGTGGTGGTTTTAAGCTTTATTGCTTATAGACTTCTGGCGAGCCTTGTTCATATGACCTCACACTAGCAATTATGTATATAATTTGTGTATTTTTTTTGGTCAATTTTTCATGTTTTTTGAACTCAAATTCTTGTATAAGAATTAGTTATTAACATAAACAATGACTAGGTGAATTTTTTGGAAAATAAGTAAATTATCATGAGAACACCTTTGCATTCAGAAAACTAAATACTATAGTGAAGTCCTTATATTTATAGAAATAGACATTATTATAAAAGTATATATATTTGGCTATGCAATCAGGAGCGTACATTAGTATGTATTAAAGAGGTATATTTGTTGATTAGAGTGTTTTCAAAAATATTATACAGGTGACTCGGCAATTGTGACATTTGATAAACATCCGAGAAATAATTAAAGGACCTTAAGCACGAAATACCACACAAGTTTAGACGGGAAGAATTTTAAATAAATAAGTAAACATTTTATACTATTATTATAGATAATGACTACGCAATCTAAGTACATAAATAATCATATAACAAATAAAAATAATTGCTAATTCTTATAAACACATAAATAAGTATTTTAACTAATTATGTTGTCAAATAATAATTGTATCCTAATTCTTGTATAAGATCATTTGCTACGGACTATTTTGTTGCACTTTATATCATCTACATCGAGGGTGAGTTTAAAGCCTCTCTTTACTTTTTTACATTAACTTTTACAAATCATCGGGGGGAATAACATGCTCATTACAACTTTTACACATAGCTCATAACTTAACCTAATTTACAAACCGGTTACTTGAATTAATCACACTCTTTTACTAATGGATTAAAGTATTTAAAGCTGTTTATTAATACAATGTTGTTTCATCAATTAGACACAAGTTTTACTGGTTATATTCCTAGTTTATGTTAGCCTAAGTAGCGATTAGACCACGTTCTCTTTGCCCGAAACTATCATTAACTGTTAATACTGATTATAAGCGGAAATGTTTATTAAATAAATCTATTGGTACTAATTATCCTATCTGGGTGAGTATGCGCTCGCTACCCACGGGCTTCGCCGATAAACGATATATAACATGTCAAAATCTCATTCGTGTCTTTGGTCAGACAAGCCGGTAGGGCATAATACACCATGGCATATTATATGCTACATTCAAATTAGCTTCAATGTTCATAGAGCTTAGCGCAAACAGTAGATTACATATTTATGTGAACTGTATCAGTATATAGTCACATAATTTGGAAATCTTATGGTCCACACTAATTAGTTACACATTACTACATACTAAACAACTTTCATTATAACAAGTGGCGAAGCAGTATACACTATACTCTTTCGTTTCCTACATTTACATTTACATATTGTGGTCACTATAAATGATTAGAAACTTTTTGAATTGTTAAGTCCTGTCCAAGAGACTTTTTAAGCCTGGAAAACAAAACCTCACTTATTCCCTTCATTTGCACGCTTAAAACATACTTCACGTGATGCAATTCCCTTTTTGATTATACAAGATCATGTGACTTCTAAAGGTATTCTTGACCTCCCCTTTTAAGTCCTTTATGTAAAACCTGCTAGTTCCTTTACACACACAACCAAAATCATTATTCTCTTCCTCTCTATTCCTTAGAAACGCAGCAACAACATCAACACATACACTCTCTCGACAAGTTAGTATCTTCTCCTTAATCTCTCTAATTGGTTCGACCAAACCCACAACCTAAACGACCGAACGGTTCGGGTGCAGGTGAAAGGTTCAGGTTTGTTCACCGGTGGTTTACAGTTCGCGAGTCTGCAGAGTTTTGTTTTATGTGCTCGTACATACGTGGGTTCGGGTGTCTATCGCATTTCTTTAAACTCTACTGCTCGTATTCATTTTCGGTCTCGGACTGCTTTTATTCGACTAAGAAGTAAGCTCTAAAATCACATTCACATTCTATCTACTGACTTTATTCTACTTCATATTGTGTAAAAAGTATTCATGTCTCTAACTATGTATATTACATCATTGATCTGATATAAAAACTTAACCTAATGAAACATGTAGCTTATTTTCTATACACACAATTATATTTAACTAGCTTAATTAAAACATGGTTTACAAAATATGGTCACTGTCAAGTAGCAACGAATCAGGTTTTCGGACATTTAGGTATAACAATTTGCATAATGACGTTAGTAAGTGATTAAGTGTCGAAAAGGTTATACACATTAAAATGGTTTAAACATCGAAACGAGATAATCATATATAACGAGTCATGAACTGAATTTTATATGTTGGAGGCAAAACACAATGAAACTAAACTTACTATTTAGTTACATATTGACCCTTGTACTTTTAAGCTTGTTACAATATTAAACTTATTTATTTTATCAAACTAAACTTACTATTTAGCATGTATTGGTCTAACTGGTATTTTGTTTCCTCTACTCATTTTGGGCTCTTTTTCTTTTCAAAGGCACTAATGTATAAATGAACAAGTCAAATTCTTGTATAAGAATTAGTTATTAACATAAACAATGACCTAGGTGAATTTTTTGGAAAATAAGTAAATTATCATGAGAACACCTTTGCATTCAGAAAACTAAATACTATAGTGAAGTCCTTATATTTACAGAAATAGACATTATTATAAAAGTATATATATTTGGCTATGCGATCAGGAGCGTACATTAGTATGTATTAAAGAGGTATATTTATTGATTAGAGTGTTTTCAAAAATATTATACAGGTGACTCGGCATTGTGACATTTGATAACATCCGAGAAATAACTAAAGGACCTTAAGCTCGAAAGTGACCACACAAGTTTAGACGGGAAGAATTTTAAATAAATAAGTAAACATTTTATACTATTATTATAGATAATGACTACGCAATCTAAGTACATAAATAATCATATAACAAATAAAAATAATTGCTAATTCTTATAAACACATAAATAAGTATTTTAACTAATTATGTCGTCAAATAATAATTGTATCCTAATTCTTGTAGATCAGTTGCTCGGCTATTTGTGCACTTTATTTCATCTACCATCGAGGTGAGTTTATAGCCCCTCTTTTACTTGTTTTACAATTACTTTACAAATCTCGGGGGAGAATACATGCTCATTACAACTTGTTTACATACTTGTTTACATACTCATACTTATACTCATTTACAAACTCGGTTACTTGATTTATATCACACTCTTTTTACTTATGGATTTAAGTATTTAAAGCTGTTTATGAATACAATGGTTATTTCTTCATTGGACACAAGTGTTTCTGGTTATCATCTCCTGTTTACGTGTTGCCTAAGTAGCGATTAGACCACTCTCTTGCCCGAAACTATCATGAACTGTTAATTACGGATTATAAGCGTGAATGTTATAAATAGATCTATTGGGACTAATTATCCCTATCTGGGTGAGTAGCGCTCACTACCCACGGGGCTCCCGATAAACGGATATATATCATGTCAAATCTCATTGGTGTCTTGGTCAGACACCGGTAGGGCAGAATACACTTGGCATATTATATGCTACACAAATTAGCTTCAGTGTCATGAGCTTAGCGCAACAGTAGATACATTTTATGTGATACTGTATCTGTTATAGTAGTCACATACATTTTGGAAATCTTGTGGTCCACACTACTTTGTTACACATTACTAATTACTAAACACTTTTCATTATACTGTGGCGAAGCAGTAGACACTATACTCTTTCGGTTCTACATTTACATTTACATTTTTGGTAACTATTATAATGATTGAAATGGTCATGCATACTTTATAAATCTTTTGATTTCAACATTTACATATACAAAAATCTATGAACTCACCAACTTTATGTTGATACTTTTAAGCATGTTTTTCTCAGATGAATTAGATGCTTGGCTTACTTGATGTGCATTGGAGTCTAAATTGACAAGATTTTATTCATGGATTTCTACTTACATACAAATGATCAAATCTCGTTATATTACTTTCAAGCTTTTCATTGTGATGCAATTATGGGACAAATGTTATATCAATTTCTAGAAAAATCAACGAGATTACTTTTCAAACGATACATTTAGAGGTCGTTCTCTTGTTTCTTGTGCTGTTGTATTATGAAGTAACACTCTCGGACATATTTCCGTTGCGACACATTTTTGGGGGTGTTACACTTTATTAGTTTCAGTTTTCACCTTTTGAGCGGGATATCTCCCCCCTTTTATTTTTCACTTTCCCTTTTCAAATCTCCACATAAACATAAAATCCCAAATCGCTTTTACTTTTTTCCAATCCACGGCTCGAGTTCAAATATCTTCCAAGATCTAGGTAAGCAGTTTTTCTCTAACACCCATTTAATAATAAATTTAAGATGTAGATGGGTTCTATTAAGGGGTTGTTGGTATGATTTTTAACACCTTTGATACCACCATAAGTGGTGGTTTTAAGCTTTATTGCTTATAGACTTCTGGCTAGCCTTGTTCATATGACCTCACACTAGCAATTATGTATATAATTTGTGTATTTTTTTTGTTCAATTTTTCATGTTTTTTGAACTAGGGCTTATTACCTGTACAGAATTGAAATTTTCGTATTTAAGTTTGTATGCAGTTAGGGATCTGTTTGAAATTTAGGGTTTAATTTTAGATTTAGTTAGAATTTATGGTGTATGTATTTATTTAAGTTAGATCTCCTAGTCATGTAAATTACAGTACTATAGGCATTTCATCTCTAACTACTTGTTTGCATTTTTTATTTGTATCAAAGAACATGAGGCATAGAGTTAAATTGACCAGAGAGAGCTTTTTTTATGCTTTGGGTACTGCGTTTGTTCATCTTCAGCTATCTCTTTGTGTTTTTTTTTTTTATGCTTTTGGGACCTGGTATGTACATCTTCGCAACACTCTGTGTATTTTGCCACGTCTTATATCATATATGCCTTAATGTGCTCATTAGTCATTACATATATAACACTTTTTGGCCTATCGGTTTTTAATAGGTTTTGGAGCAAATAGTGCAAGGCATGTAGCAGAATGATATAAAATCATTGGGGCTCTTGTGACAAATGTGTGTTTAGCCGCTTTTACCTCTTAAATACTTTTTAAAATCTAATTTGGTACTCACTCTATATAGGTACTGAGATATGGGCTTGAAGGTTGGAAGAAAGGTAATTAAATAGTTAAATTGTTGAAATTCAATTTGAAACAAGTTTTAATGCTTGCACATCAGTTGGTAAGTATGACACCTTTATGTAATGAGAACATTGATTAAGTGTATCATATCAACACTAATACTTTGTACTATGGTTTCATTTGTAGATAAACAGAGTCGAGTATATGCATTCAAGAGGTTTTCTTCACCGTGATATAAAGGCAGACAACTTTATAATGGGACTAGGACGGAAGGCAAATTAGGTATTCTTCTTATAATACATATTCATTTTAATTTCTTGCCTTGATGTCTGCATATCAGTGTTCTGGTATGTTCTTTCTTTTTGTCACATGGAATGACTTATTTATTTAGCAAATAATCACTTTTTACGCAAACTTTTGACTTTCTTCTCCTAATCTAGTTATTATAGACCTTAAATCTCGAAAAATCAGAACTATAATCGGATTTGCCAATCACTACAAACTAAAGTCGCAATAACTACTATCTAGTCATCCAAACACAAAACTCAGCCAAAACCAAAACCATTTTCCTCTATTTTAGACAAAAGGGTAATACATATGAAGAGTACTGTTACTTCACCTTTTTGATCACTTAGGTTACTCTACTATGTTTGCGTTTACTTAGGTCACCAAACTTACCAAACCTACTATTTTGATCACTATAAAGAACAATGATGGGTTACAAACAAGTCACCATTAAAGTGGGGGATATGAACTTAATATTTTTACAAGTAATCTTAATATTCTGTTTAATAAGTTAATTTACATGAGCAAACAAAAATATACTAAACTGATTGAATAAAGACGACCTTAAGTCACACTAAGTTGTTTACTTTTATCTTAGTGGGCCAAAAACCCTTATTCTCTCTTAAATTTGGAGTCCAAGGGAAAGACAATGATCCTTGTGTACTCTTCAATCGCAGCTTTGCAGGTTTTAGGATCTGTCATCAGGTTATAGATTTGGTCTTGTTAAAAAGTATAAAGATCTTCATACACACAAGTGTATACCATACATGTGTGCTTGAACAATCTAATAGGAGTTTAAGTTATGCTTTATATTATATGTTTTATTTACAAGTCACATAATAAGGTTAAATTATTTATTGTATTGTAGAAGCTCACAGATAATTATGTGATTTGTAGCCTATAGGGTTTTGAAAGTTCTCTTGCGGGATCATCGTTATATTAAAATAAGTTTGTTTTTGTTTCTGCAGGTGGTCAATGTGGTGTTTTTCCAGACTCTTTTGTAGTTTAGAGCGTGTACTAGGATGGGGAAAGTTGTCTTACTTATTATGTATTTGTCATCGCGTGCTTCTCAAATATAAAGACGGATTTGAGACGTCATCAAATTTATCAACCCCATATCTTTTGGTCAGGTTACTCGAAGGCAATGCATAATAACAAGAGTTCACAGCAGCGCAATGGTGTATTTTTTACTTTCATTTTCGTTCAAGTCGTCATATGTTAGCTTGTAGCTTTTTCAAATGTGTTGTTTGCAATAGCAGTCGCAAGATCAATGTCAATCTATCAATAGAAAGTAACTTGTAATATGAATGCATCTCCTTCAGCGGAATCAATATTCAATACAATGTTCATTATGCCTATAGGAATTTGATTTCATGTCTGGAAGGATTTTTTTTATTTCTTTTTGTTCGGATAGAGCCATGTTCTTTGATATAAAACATGGCTCTATAAGAGGTAATATAGCCCGTTTTCAAAACGGGGCTCTATTTGCTTTTCGAATAGAGTCCCCTCCCCTTTGAGCCCCTCTTCAAAACCAGGATTTATGCCCCTTTTCAACCGGGCTCTATGTCTCTTTTTGTAGTAGTGGTGCCTTTTTATGCAAGAAAAAAAAGTGTGATACCTTGATTGGAAATGACCCTTAAGTTGGATACCTTTTTGTGTCATTTGCCCAAAACAAAATTTGATCATATGTACTTTTAATCCCGAACAAATATAGTTAAAGTATTATTGTTAATGTAGTTATTATCCTAACCAAATTCGCGCTTAATAAGCTAAACTTAATTCAATTTAATTGTAAAAGCAAAAATTTGAAGATGCACGTGATAAAATATGTAAACATCAAAATCAAAGCACGACTCATAAGTATATACCGAGCAAAGTCGGTGTATAATTATTCGTTGTACAAATAGTTTAGACCCCATACATGCACTAGAATTATAACTAGTTAAGGAACATAAAACAATCTTATTATGATTTTTTTAATTAAAAACTGGATTAGATTTTCTTTTTAAACAATAAAAAACTCAATTAGATTTATATTTCAATTTGAAATTGCTGTTAAGAAAAAAAAAAGAGAAAAACCATATGTACATCTAGTTATGTTATGCATGTTATTGTTTCTGAAAGCAAAACCATATTCTTTATATAGTTGTAATTATTGTTATTATACTTTTTTTTAAGCGGCAGTTTCTCACACACATCTATGCTACTTCTCTCATGTTATGTCACAAGTTTCTTCAACAAGACTTAAGCCCACATTTTCTTTCTTGATTAGCACACTCACATGCTACTAGGATAAACGCCTTGGTTATGTTTTGGGCTGTCAACAAACTGGATGAACACGACGACACGAATGGAGGCTTGTTTACTTTTATTCATTTAAGTTTAACCGGACAAATAAACGACATGGCTCAAACAAACATAATATCATGCTCATGTTCATTCATTAAAAAACTGAGTTATCGATATTCGTTTATGTTCTTATATACACTAAGATGATAAACAAACATAAATAATGTTAAGAAAAACAAGCATAAAATATTAAAAGTTTATAGATATCACATCTCATTTTTGTGCGGTTGTTTGCTTAAGTTTTTATTTTACTAAAACTATATAATAAAAATATATATGATATTCGAGCATAAAGATACATAAATGAAAATATAAGAATATCAACAAATGTATAATCGGATGTTAACGAACATAAAGGAGAAGCTATGTTCATGTTTGCTCATCTAACTAAATGGACACACGATTTTGCCCATGTTCACTCATATAAATAAATAAACAAACTTTTTACCGGAGGTTTATGAACTTGAAATGTCTTCGAACGTTCATTAGCAACTGTATATTATTTATTGGTTAATTACTAGATTTTTTTCGATGTTTGTGCCGTTTTATATGCAGATCGAGCTGGTGTTAATTTTGCAATTTTAGTCCTAGGCTTTTTAAGGGCTTGTTTATGTTTTACATGCAAAATAATTAGTAGCTAATTAAGTTGTCAAACGTAATTTGTTAATCTCAATATTATATTTTGATCTAGGATTTCCTTTAGGTTAATGGAAATTTTTTATTTAACTTAGTATCAATTGTCATTGTATGTAGAGACGGTCAACCATACATTCTTTAATTGTGGTTTGGCTAAAGAATTGTGGTCCCTTTTGGCTAAATGGTGGGATCTGGACATTCCGATGTGCGGCAACATTGCGGAGTGGCATGCTTGGTTAGGTGATCTTCATGTCTCCTCTAAAGTCCGTTTGGCTATAGAGGGAGTTGGGGGTACTCTTTTGTGGTCTATTTGGAATTTTCATAACAATTTGATCTTTTCAAGCACCCCTCCAAAGAAGTCGATGATTTGGGACTCCGTTGTTTCTCAATCCTTTTTGTGGATTTCATCTAGAAATCCCAAATGCAAGATTAGTTGGATAGGTTAGTTGTATAATCATATTGCTACAATTATCTCTATGTAATCTTTTTTAGCTTTTGCTAGTTTAATAAAATCCGCCGTTAAAAAAAAATAAAAATACGTTATTTTATATAAATATACAATATGCACATTGAACAAAATATTATAATGTGGTTTGCACCATCCAACCACTACAAAAAAGAAACCTTGGCGCGCGGTTTTGTTTGTTAGGTGGCATGCACCACTTACAAGAACGGCCGTCTAAGTTATTGGTCATGTAAGAATGTAAG
>BQNB010073469.1:7387-30400 GCA_026074375.1 Tanacetum coccineum
TTTTGATTCGTTTTCTATGATTATGACTATTGTACCTTGAAGTAATACCCCAGATTAGCTTTCGCTGCTATATGTAAAAATGGGGGTGTTACAGATTTGGTATATCTTTCGAAATGGTATGTAAAGATACATAACTATTATATTACTAAATAAATAACTTATGTTATTTACCGCTGGGTTGTTAAACCGAACGATGTCTTCTCTCGACCATCCTACTTCCAATGTGGAGGATGCCTTTTCCTCAAACTTCCCAAACTATCTTCCTCCGGCTTCTCCGGATTATATCCCGACTGCACCGGGAAAAACTTACTCTAGCTTCTCCGGATTATATCCCGACTCTTTTTTATTCGTTTTCTATGATTATCACTATTGTACCTTGAAGTAATACTTCAGATTAGCTTCCGCTGCTATTTTTGTAAAAATGGGGGTGTTACAGAACATACATGTACACCTTCAAAGAAAAAATTTGTATTTCCAATTTCTTATCAAATTCTTTAGAACAAATATGTTTTTTTAAAACGTATATGCTGTTTTTTAGAACATATGTGCAAAAATATAATTATTGAAGGCGTGCATGCATGTTTTTGGTGGTTCTGTCGGTTCTCGCACTAAAAATGGTTCTGAAAAGAAAGTCTCACGACATTGGTATTATGTTATTGTTGTGAATAATACGGTTGTGATAAATTCTCAACAATTTATATCAGCTTTTAACTTTTTATTATCTTTTTCTTATTTGGGTTTTTTTTATAGTAAAAAATAAATTTTAGTCAAGTAAAATATCGAATAATAAATCCTAGGTATTTGGCTTAAGCTTACTTTGATGGATTATTAACTTATGTAGCAAATATAAGCTATTTGTTCACGAAACTAATTTGAAGAGTTAATATTACCCTAAAATAATGGTTTTTCTTATGATATACTCTCTCCGTCCCACATTAAGTGTCCACTTGACTTTTTCAAAGTCTTTTTTCTTCAACTTTGACTTTAATGATTTCTTCTTATGTTATATGATACTTGATGCAAGATATATGAATGAATAGAGTTTTGAATATATTTTTCGCTGGTATGATTTTCATTCAATATTATATAACACAAACAAAAATATTTATGGTCAAAGTTGATGAAAAAAGACTTAAAAGATTCCATTGTGGACACTTAATATGGGACGGAGGGAGTATATGAATTTATACATTTTCTTAAGCTTTTTATAAATTTTACATCATTGATTTTGATTTAATTTATGGAATGAGATACATTTCACTCTTCAAATTAAGGTGAACCAGAAATTTAAAATAGATCTAAAAGACAAATTTATCGTAGTGATCTTAAATTACATTGATGTTTAAGAAACAATTCGCAAATAGTTTGTAAGAGAAACGAAGTCGAACAATTATATATGTTACTCACTCCGTTTCAATATTATTGTACCCTATTAACTTTTTAAGTATTTTTTTTCCAACTTAGACCTTAAATATTTTTGTTTGTATTATACAATACTTAATGAAAGTTATATGAATTGATTGGTTTTTGAAATGTATTTTCATTGTTATAATTTTTATCAAGTATTATATAACATAAATAAAATGGCAAATTGGACAAAAATGTATCCAACTTATACTCAATTTCAATCTAATGTACTCCATTTTTTTTTCAATTTAATGTACCCAACTTTTTTTAGTTGCAATGTTAGACGATTTGTAGGTTATCAGGTTACTATCACCATACTTCATCTTCTCCGATTAATATCAACAGTATAATATCACAAGTGATATATAACATTGATTACATGTTAAGAACTTCAAAAATAACCACAGTTAGTGCCACATTATATTGATTTATCACATGTGGTATTAATTATATTTGGAATACCATGGCTAATGTCACATTATATTACTTTATCACATGAGATATTATTATTATTTATTTATCATTAGTGATACTACAATGTCATGGGTAATAAATGTTAAGCCACAGGTGAATCTTACTTTATAAAGGTATTGGTATAGGGTTTAGTGGTTAGGGGTTTTGGAGTTTTGGTATAGGGTTAAGCGGATAGGGGTTTAGGGTTTAGCGTATAGATTTTAAAGTTTATGTATATACATCACTTGTGATATTACACATAGTGGTTTGAGGTTTAGGTTTTTGGTATAGGATAGTGGTCAAGGGTTTAGGGTTTTTGGTATATATTTTAAAGTTTATGTATATATCACTTGTGATATTATACCTAGTGGTTAGGGGTTTAGAGTTTTTGGTATAGGGTTTAGTGGTTAGAAGTTTAGAGTTTTTGGTCAAGGGATTAGTGGTTAGGGAGGGGGTTTAGGGTTATTGGCATAGGGTTTAGTGGTTAGGGGTTTAGAGTTTTTGTATAGGGTTTAGTGGTTAGGTGTTTATGTTTTTTGGTATATGGTTTAGTGGTTAAAGGTTTAGGTTTTTGGTATAAGGTTTAGTATATATCACTTGTGATATTATACCTAGTGGTTAGGGGTTTAGGATTTTTGATATAGGGTTTAGGATTTTTGGTATAGGGTTTAGGGTTTTTGGTATAAATTTTAAAAGTTATGTATATATCACTTGTGATATTATTCCTAGTGGTTAGGTATTATACCTAGTAGTTAGGTATTTTGGGTTTTTGGTATAGGGTTTAATGGTTAGCGGTTTAGGATTTTTGGTATATATTTTAAAGTTAATGTATATGTCAGTTGTGATATTATACCTAGTGGTTAGGGATTTAGGGTTTAATGGTTAGGGGTTTAGGGTTTTTGGTATAGATTTTAAAGTTTTATGTATATTTCATTTGTGATATTATACCTAGTGGTTAGGGATTTGGGGTTTTTGGTATAGGGTTTAGCGGTTAGGGTTTTAGGGTTTTTGGTATAGGTTTTAGTGGTTATGGAGGAGGATTAGGGTTTATGGTATAAGGTTTAGTGGTTAGGTGTTTAGAATTTTGGTATAGGGTTTAATGGTTAGGTGTTTAGGGTTTAATAGTTACGGGTTTGGGGTTTTTGGTATAGAGTTTAGTGGTTAGAGGTTTAGGGTTTTTAGTATAGATATTAGTGGTTAGGGGTTTAGGGATTTTGGTATAGGTTTTAAATTTTATTTATACATCACTTGTGATATTATACCTAGTGGTTAGGGGTTTAGGGTTTTTTGGTACCTGGTTTATAGTGTTAAGGTGTATAATGGGTTTCCGGTATATGATTTTAGAATTTATGTATATATCCACATTGCGATATTATATCTAGTGGTTTAGGGGTTTAAGTGTTGTTTGTGTATATAGTTATGGTTAGGGGTTTAGGTTTTTGTATACGGGTTTTAGGGTTTTTGGTATATGGGTTTACGGGTTAGTGGTTGAGGTTAGTAGTTATTGGTGTTTAGAGATTTTAGTAGGTTTTAAGTGGTTTATGTATACAACATTTGTGATATTATACCCTAGTGGTTATGGATTTAGGGTTTTGAGTATGAGCTTTGTTGATTTAAAAATTAAATGCTAAAAACAATTAATAATATTTTTTTCCAATCTTTACTTTTTTGAATAATCCACAAATATAAAAAAACGTTCAACGTTAAAATTAAACATACACAAATATTTTAAGTAGTAAATTCTCATTTCAACAATACATCGACTTAAATGTAAGAATAAACAAAATGCTTGAATGCATTTTTAGTGATCAAAGAAAATTTTTATTCAACCTCAAACTTTTAAAAAACGGTGTAAACATTTTTTATAAAACTTGCAAAGCATTTTTATACAAATAAAAAAAATGTTTTATTTCAAAATTAACCATATTGAATTTCAAATTTTCGAACCTAAAACGGCTAGAAAAGGTCCAGTAAACACCTCCCCTGAATAGGACAAAAAGAGGAGCGTCTGAAAATGAGTGGCCCCCTTAATTATAAGGGGGCCGGCACCCTATTTAAGGGGACCGGCCATAGACTCCGCTCCTTCAGTTTTTCCTATAAATACTGGACTATTCCCCAACATTTTTCTCACCTTTTGCACTCATTCTTTCTGTTCTATAAACAGCCACAACACATCTCTCTAAATCATTTGATCATTTAATCTAAATCTTTGTTTACAATTGATCCAAGCTCAATTCCTCAAGTCAAGAGAATCATACTTTCATCAATTAATTGAAGAAGTATTACAACCTAAGTATTACAATTGACAATCTTATTGCATCCAACCAAATCATGTAAAGATCATGTTTGTGTAAAATCTTATTAAAGTTGTTGTTATTATTAGATTTTGGTGATTGTTGTAAGTATAGTTGGATCTTGGTGATCCTTTCTAGTAGTGTTAGTTGTAACACAAGTAGTGTGGTGAGGACAAGTAGTGAAGGTGTGAAGTTGTAAAGGTATGAAGAAGTTGTGTAGTTGTGTTCAAGGTGTGTAGCTAAGTTGTGTAGTGAAGTTGTGAAGTTGTGAAGGTGTGAAGAAGTTGTGTAGTTGTGTTCAAGGTGTGAAGCTAAGTTGTGTAGTGAAGTTTGATGAAGTAGTTCCGTGAGTTGGAAAGTAGTTAACAAATTGTGAAGTTGTGTTGTGATAGATTGGTTCTAGCTAAGATTAGAACTCGATATCTAGCTTAGTGTCGGAAATAGATATAAGCAACGTTGTGTACGGTTTTCTCCGCCATAAAGGAGCTTGTTGACATAGTGAAGAAAACTCTCGAGTTAGGTGCTCGGGGAGTGGAGTAGGCCGAAGAGGAGCTTTCGTTAACCATTGAACGAACCAACTATAAATCCTAGTGTTGTGGATTTGATCTCCTCCAAACTCTATCTTATTATTTGGCTTCGTACCTTAATTTATATTTTCATAATTGTGCAAAGTTTTTGAATTCGCAAAAAGTCGAATCTAAGTTTTTATAAACAAACATAAATATTAAATTAAAAAGCGGTAAACTATTCAACATCCCCTTCTAGTTTTCCACAATTGGTATCAGAGCCACGCTAAACAAGATTTTTAAAATAAATTGTATTTTAAAACTTGAATCGATCTATGGAATCGGAAAAATATTTAGAAGGGAAATCTATGCAAAGACCACCACTATTTGAAAGTGATGGATTTATTTATTGGAAAAATAGATTCGAAACTTATGTGAAGTCAAAAGATCTAGATCTTTTGACAATGTTTATTAACCGATGGTGCTTTTCCTTCCTATTAATAAAATCCGATAACTAAAAAGGATGAAATTGTATCTTTTCATAAACAAAATGATGATATTAAAAAGAAACTTTCAAAAAAATAATTAAGCTTGAAGCAAAAATGGTAATTTATAATAATACTTTGGCCACGTAAAGAATAACGAAAGAAATTTTTATGAGTCCAAAACCGCAAAGAAATTTGGTGATACTTTAACTAAATCACTCACAAGGTAATAATCAAGTCAAAGCTAACAAAATATATCATCTTTTCAACAATATGAACAATTTAATGATTTCCGGAAGATGAGTCAATATATAATGCGTTTTGCTAAGTTTAACGACTAATATACTAGTCTAAAAGCACTTGATGAAAGTTTCTCTAGCAAGAATTGTGTTAGGAAATTTCTTAGGGCACTACATCCAAAATGGCGCGCGAAAGTCACGTCGATTGAAGAATCAAAGAATCTAACAACCTTACCTCTTAACGAACAAATTGGAAACTTGAAAGTTTATGAAGAAGTAATAAAGAAAGATGCAGAAACGGTTAAAGGCAAGAAAGAACAAAGTAGATCACTTGCATTAAAAGTGAAAAAGTAAGTAAGTGATGAAGATAGCTTAAGTTCCGATAGTTTAGACGAAGAGTATCCTATGGCCGTAAAGTGTAATTCAAATAAATTCCATCAAGAGACGAGGAAGATTTGCAAGACAACCACTAGGCGATAGAAAAATATCCAAAGAAGTGAAATGATGGTTATGAGATAAAAAGTTGAAAGAAAATTTTTAGATGTGGTGACCCAAGGTCACTTCATTGTATACTGATTAAAAGCCGCCGAAAGAACAATGATCAAGTAGCATTCATTGGAGGGAGCATGTGATCAAAAAGGAGAAGATTAGGTTGGAAAAGACTAAAGATGAAGCTTGTCTTGTAGCTCGAGCGCCCGATGAAATATGCTTAGGAGTAAATTTGAACCCGATGAGTGGATTAAAGATAGTGGATGCTCAAAACACATGACCGGTAACGCGTTTTACTCTGATTAATAATGGAACACATGTTTGTTAAACGTCTTATTTGGGAGCAACTTGCGCGGTAAAATCATAGGCAAAGGTATGATTTCTCAAAACTCCCTAATAATTGAAAATGTTGAGAACGTAGATAACTTAACATATAACTTGCTTAGTGTAGGACAAATATGTGATAATAAATGCAAAGTAATATTTACCGAACACGATAGCAAAATAATCAAAGACGAAAAAGTTATAGGTAAAGGAATTAGGAAAGGAGAAATATATGTAATGAAACTAGGAAATAAACCGGAAGACAAAATATGCCTTGCAACATTAGACAAAAACTCCACACTATGGCATAGGAGATTAGGTCACGCTAATATGCAACTAATTCAATCATTAGCATCTAAGGAACTAGTTAGAAATCTACCTAAAATTAAATACGACCGACATTTTTGTGATGCTTGCAAAATTGGAAAGCAAGCTAATGCAAGTCACAAGGCTAAAAATATAGTTTCAACAACTAGATGCTTAGAACTACTTCACATGGATTTGTTTGGCCCTTTCGCCATACAAAGCTATGGAGGGAATCGTTATACCTTAGTAATCGTAGATGACTATTCTCGATTCACATGGACTAGATTTTTAGCAAATAAAATCGAAGCCTTCGAAAAATTTGAAATATTTAGCAAAATGATCCAAAACAAATTAGGATGTTCCATTGTATCAATTAGAACGGATCATGGTCGGGAATTTGATAATGAAGTACAATTCAAAAACTATAGTGATTTAAATGGGATATCTCACAATTTTTTCGCTCCTCGTACTCCACAATATAATGGGGTAGTAGAAAGAAAATATCGCACTCTACAAGAAATGAGTAGAACCATATTAAATGAATAATCCATTCCTCAAAAATTTTGGTGTAATGCGGTCGATACGTCAACCTATATAATTAATAGAGTTTCCATTAGACCTATTTTAGGAAAAACTCCATACGAGTTTTTAAGAGGTAGGAAACCAAACCTTAACTATTTTAGAGTATTCAGAAGTAAATGCGTTATTCTTAATACAAAAGATTACCTCACCAAGTAGTTCATTCTGGAATGTACGAGAGTACTGTCATTTCGCTACCATTAACTCCTATGTTTTCCAAATGTTAGTGGCACGTCAACATTTTTTGTCATATTAAGTAAATGGAAACCATGAGATGAAGAATGCTGAATTCACAAATTAAGACAAAACAAGTGTTCATATAATAAGTTTTCATTTGTTTTTCTAAAAATATCACTTCTTGCTTCTTTTGTCTGCGGGTGAGAAAAGGTTAAAAAAGAAGTGTGTTTATTTTTTATAGACATAACCACTTCAATAATTAAGACACTTAAGACCCTCTTATTTCTACATCTTTCTACAATAATTCAATAATTCAGACCTTTTTTGAGTTTATTCGTTTTCACGTTTTCAACCGTCTTTATCCGTTTTGTACATTTTCTAACTTTTTCTATGATTTTCTACGTTTTTTTCCGTTTTGTACGTTTTTATACGTTTTCATCCGTTTTAATCACGTTTTCTACGATTAAGAGCACATAATCCGTGATAGTAATTCCGATGGAAGCAAAATCACACCCACGTTTGAGTTTCAACTTTTCAAAAACCAACTCCGAATCATGGTTTTCAAAAACTCACTAGCACTACTTTATCATATTAAATCTCAATATCGCATCCTCACTAGATACAGTACATTTTTTATATGGGTTGTTCACATTTTAACTTAAATTTTATACACAATGTTCATTTGGTTTTAATAATCAAGGTTGTCTATTAAAACAAGTTGATATCTCTCATCAGCAAAGTTGTCCTCCTTAATAGTTCTGTCTTAACTTTACTGAAAGAATTTTTTTTTGACATATTTAGTTAGTTTGGCCCATCGTCATTTTGTCCCAACATGGTTTTCTATGTTAATTAAAATTGTACGAGTGTGATGTCTAAGTGTCTAAGTGTCTAACAATGACTAATAACATTTCTCATTAAAATTCTACCTTGACCTTTTTAAAATCAATTATTCAACAAATCGTATTTATGGAATTTAAAAACTCAACCTTTTGAGTCCTTGACCAGCATTAATTTATAGTCAATATACGTTCTTTTATGTTAAAAGTTAAAAGAGAAATGCTAGATTCACACACATTTTACACATACAAATTTCACACTCATATGTGTCAAACAAGTATAGGTAGTGAAAAAAGAAAGAGAATATTTGATAGAATATGATTGGTCCAAGTTACATGCCACATGTGCATGTGGAAGTCTTTATGTGAGTTGGGAGTGGATCTAGCATTGCTCAAGTTAAAACCCAAGTGTGCAAATGTACAATTTAAATAAGTGTTGTTCACACAATGAAGAAGTGACTTTTAAGTTGATTACTCGCCTTGTTTAAATTTGGACTTGCTTCTACAGTGAGATTATACACGGGTTTTGGGATTTTATTTGCTTATTGAAAGTGGTTATCGGACTATAATTAATCTGTTGTGACTTGATATGATAAATAAGCACGTATAAGGTGTTTGGGATTCCTTACCCATTCTGCTTTTATGATCATTTGTGATACCCAATTAATGAAGGCTCTTTACAAATACTAACCTAACTCATTTAACTCGTTACAATATATCCTTTTTGTTATCCAAGGTTAGTATCAAGGAATCAAGAATCGCTTGTGCACACTGTAACTATTATTTTGAGATTAAATCACAAAAACCGTTCATCTGGTATATTCAAATCGGAGGCGCAATCCTCACTTTTTCAAAAAGCGCAGACGCCGTCTTTGTGCGAAACCGATGATGCAAATATTGACCCCACCCAATAGTGAAATAACCATAATGGCCCAAAATGGAATAACAAATTCTCACCGAAGGAAATTGTATACTTGTCATTTTAGTTTGAGGAAAGAACTATGATAGTCTCAATTTATACGTCTACAGGATATTATAACACTCATCAAAGATAAATAACACAAGTAAATACTTTTCAAACGTGTAATACTTTATTGATATAGAATCAAAGAATTACAAGTGCTATAGATCGCACACGTTGAGTGACAATGTAAGATTACCCTTCGAGCAAGTAAACTTGATTAAGTCAAGTTTACAAGTGAACTTGTATAGTCTAACAAGACTATTGTGTAAGTTCTAAGAAGGAGTAAAAGACTGATAATATAACAACAATGTTTAAACGATGTCTTTTACTCCCTTATGTCTTCCCTATTTATAGAGTTTGTTAGGCTAGGGTTGTGGTAGTTGTTTATGACGTGGCATAAACAATTGGCAAGTGCAAAACACTTTTGCACATTCTCCTAATAACATTCTCATTCTTCCACTAACCCATTACTTTGGTATTGTTAATTCTATAAAGTTATTTGCCCCCATGCTTTAACTTTATAGAATTTCCCGCCTAAACTCTTTGAGGCACGTTTAAGTTTCACTTGCTTTTATTCAAAGGGTAATAGGATTATCATGGTATTGCCACCCCTGACACTCTTTAAAACCATCAGAGTATTCCCTCTACATACCATCTGATATCCATCTCAGCTGACGAGTATGTCTTCAAGTAATCTTCGACTTCTTTGACGATGTCTTTGACTTGAATATCTTTGAGGTTGCTCGCTAAGGCTTTGCCATCAGCGAGTCCTTTAATCACCAGCTGATGCATTGCACTCAGCGGGTCTTCATTACCCTCTGATGCTTTGCAATCAACGGGTCTTCATTACCCTCTGATGCTTTGCACTCAGCGGGTCTTCATTATCCTCTGATGCTTTGCACTCAGCGGGTCTTTGTTACCCTCTGATGCTTTGCACTCAGCGGGTCTTCTATACTTAGCCTAATTTTAGTTTAAATCTAGGCAGAGACATTTGGGTACTTAATTGGCCAAATAATCTCCCTCTATTTGAATATAAATTATGCTAAGTAAAGGAATATTATAGTAAGTGAGTCAAGGCTTCTTCTTACATATAATTTTAACAAAGGAACAACAAAAAGATACTTTTATTTATAGCATTACATAGCACCATCATCCAGATTGTCTCTTATAATTATCCTAGCCTGTTCAACATCATTCCTAGCTTTTATAGTAAGCTGCAGCCTTTGGAACATTTCTTCAGCTTTTAGTGTAGTCCTCTAAATGTTCTTTAGTTGTTTGATGAGTTGAGCAGTGGTGGCAAGATGGAATTCATTATCTCTTTGGAAGACATAGTTAAAATTTCCATTGTAGAATAAGATACATAATTCTGGCTCTGTGATGACTTTGCCTTTTATTGCTACCACTCCTGGGGGAGGAATCAGATCTCTGTCCATTCCATCCACTCTGATGTTCTCCTTCACAAATACTTTCTTGATCATTTCAAAGGTTCGTTTTCTCTTCTTGTCAACAACAGAGAGTCCAACCTCTGTTAGCTCAGGTAGAGGAGGGAGGCCAAGTTTCCTAGCTTAAGTCTTTACTTTTACAGAAACCGTGAAGTACATATTTTGGAGGTGACAAAGTTGACACCAGTAAGTTACTAGTCATTTAACTCCCAACGCTATGTGTACATTTTATGGGAATATAAGCGTATGATTTGTGCTAGAACTATTGGAGTTTAATATATTAGGTTGCTACGAGGAACTGTTTATATTGCAGGTTAGAACAACATGATCTAAATGGGGTATCAAGCTTACGTGTATTTGTGACTTATTAGAACGTCAAAGGTATGTTAATTGCTGACGATATGTGTTTGTCTAAGTATGTGTAAGATATTGCCGACGAGCTGCACCACACGAGTATAACCTAACCAATAGTTAAGAGTCTCATTTGATATGATTTTCAGCAAAAAGGAAGCTCATGATTATTAGTTTTGTATTTTACCTATAATTCTATTTTAAATAAGTTGCGCTATGGTTGGTTCATTGAAACGTGTGTCGATTTGGGATATGCTTATTTCTTACTGTTCAAATGGTTTGCATTCGCTCACAATCATGGTGGAGGAGAGATTGCTTATCTTAGTTAAGTGTTTTTTTCTTTCGGTTAGTAGAAGTTGTTTTTGGGGAAAAAAGCTCTGGAATAACTTAGGAGAGAAACATAGCATGCAAGCTCTGTATATTATTAAATGTGTACATAATAGTTTTATACCAAATGTCTCTACCTACTATTGATTTATCTTAGGGCATGCTATCTAATCATCATTGCAACAAGTGAGTAAAGTACTTTTATACAGAGTCTTTATATATATATAAAACTGGGGCGTGAACCTAATAATCTACGCATGTATCTTGATGATTTTGTAAGAATGTTATACGGAGTATAGTTGCGAACAATTTGTTACTCCATAGGATCATATATGCTTGATCTTATCTGCACACATTTAGTTTACTATTGAAAAAACATGTAACAAAATTTTTATGTTTACCAATCAGGTGTGCAGAGGTTGGTAAAACAGCTGGCAGGGTTGAAATTTGACACGATCTGTATACATGTTTCTTAAGTCTTTTCAACCACATTATAAGGTGACAAAGTTGGGAGGTGATGGAGTTGATACTATATAGCAACTTATTTGGTGTCTGTACTTTTAAAGAAACTGTGAAGTACATATTTGGGAGGTGACAAAGTTGACACCAGTAAGTTACTAGTCATTTAACTCCCA
The DNA here is from genome assembly GCA_026074375.1 of Tanacetum coccineum. Classification (NCBI taxonomy): domain Eukaryota; kingdom Viridiplantae; phylum Streptophyta; class Magnoliopsida; order Asterales; family Asteraceae; genus Tanacetum; species Tanacetum coccineum. The sequence continues at coordinate 19,202 of BQNB010073469.1, forward strand.
ACGCTATGTGTATGTTTTATGGGAATATAAGCGTATGATTTGTGCTAGAACTATTGGAGTCTAATATATTAGGTTGCTACGAGGAACTATTTATATTGCAGGTTAGAACAACATGGTCTAAATGGGGTATCAAGCTTACGTGTATTTGTGACTTATTAGAACGTCAAAGGTATGTTAATTGCTGACGATATGTGTTTGTCTAAGTATGCGTAAGATATTGCCGACGAGCTGCACCACACGAGTATAACATAACCAATAGTTAACAGTCTCATTTGATATGATTTTCAGCAAAAAGGAAGCTCCTGATTATTAGTGATGCATTTTTGGTGAGTAATGTGGACATCTTATCGATATTCTCTACGCTCAATATCCAACATGACATCTCTTGAAATGGTAAGTTCTATATTTTTGACTATTAGATCATAACTTTTTGGTTTTCCATGTTCAAGTTTTGTTATGGTTATGGATATTTTCCAGCGGCATTTGACTACTTAAAGCTCTATTTAGGAGTTGTGTTTTTCATTTCTTTATAAGCTAATGTTACTGTCCTTTGTTAAATGCTGGCAAGTTAATGATCCTATATCTTTACCCTTAATTCCTTATATACATATTCAGGAGGGACGGTCTATTTGCTGGTCTAAACCTATATAACGGGCTATTCGCTCATCTATATAGCTGACTGATGGTTCACCTTTGCTGTTATTTCAGATTTAATTCGTTATCTTTGTTTTAGTAATAGAGATCAAAGAGGATATGGGCTATTCTCTCTTTTGAATGCAGTGAAGCAATGACACAAGTTAGAAGCCGAGAAACACAGAACTACTGTGATGAAATATCGAGATCATCGATTAGTGTAGTGAAATGTTTAGTGATGTAGCAAACTCGTTCTTTTGAGTAAGAGCATGAACATAATTGCATTGTATCAGTTATATATGTTTCAAGTAATACGATTGTCTATTTTTTTTATTTGTAATTATTATGGCTGTATATAACAAAAGAAAATACAGGAAAATACACGAATTCTCAGATTTGGAAAAACAGGTTTCTACCATCAAAACGTTTGCTGATGGAAGATTTTAGTCTATATGATTTGACCTTTTGCTGACTGAACTATAAGTAAGAAATGACCTATAGTGATCCCTTCAGTACTTACTGTTTCTCTTTTTAGTGGGAGTTGATAAAATAGCTTTTGGTTACTATTTTCTTATCTTTTGCTCACACTTGCTTGAGTGAGCAAATGTCATTAATTTTGTAGTGGTAACAACCTCCATTGTTAACGACCAAAATTTACGGTAACAGACTCCATTGCTATGACTCGATAACTTGTATAAGCTCTTATTTTTTGTATTACTTTATATCATTTAAGATATTGAAGAACCTATTACTTTATATCACTTAAGATATTAAATAATATGTCTTTTAATGTGACTAATTTTTTCAATTACTTTATATCATTAAAGATATTAAAGAACCTATTACTTTATATCTTTTTAAGATATTAAAGAATATGTCTTTTAATGTGACTAGAAGAGTACACGGGCATAGCAACGAAAGCTTTTAGTGGCAGACAGTGTGGTAAATGTTTCGTGTAAGATTTAAAATAGAATGTGAAAATATGAAAGTGTAATTGCAAACGGTTGTAACATGCGATAATCCAACTCAAGTAAAAATTCTTAACATTTATCAAAGAACATATAAAAATATTTAGTAAAACTAAAAAATAAAAGATGACATCAATTATGAAATAATGACTAACATTGAACGTTACATTTCATTAAGATGTTTTGGGTCTGAATATGACTACCACATCTTACTAGTAAGAGGTGGCTATAAGGTCTGAATCTAAATAAAATAATAATTTTTTTGTAAAATTGTTCGAATAATTTTAGTTGTCCGTTTTAGTGAAAAAAACAAAGACGTTTGATCGCGTTTGACAGAGGCGAGTCAGACGTTTTTGATAAAAACAAACACACAGTTACTTTTATTTCTTCTATAAATAATTCCGGATATAATGTGATTAACTTGCATCTATCGTTATTTCGTTTAAACTTTCACTAAGTGGGCGTTTATCTTTGCCGTAAAAAAAGGCCGTTTGTTATGTGGTGTTAGCTTTATATTATATTCAAAAATAAACAATTTAATTCAAACTAATATTTTCATTTATAAAACAATTAATATTTTCATTTAAATCCGAATCCAAATTTAAATTTAAATCCAATGCAAATCTTAATCCTAAACTCATCTGCAAACCAACCGGATCCTAAACACAAGCCACTTTCCTGCTTCTAAATGTTTAAACAAGTCAATGTCATGAAAAAAGAAGAAACCAAAAACAAGTTAAATATGAAACCCGAGTCATGTAAAGTTACGAGCAAAGCTTTCAGTTTCACTTTCCAACATTTGTCAGAAATAGAAGGACCAAAATTAAATAAAACTCGTAGAAGGTCTGCTAAACCATCCTCAATCACTACCTTACTTGATTGGTTCACTTATGTCAGTTCATTATGTTACCGTTTATTTACCTTTTTGTTGTTATCTGCTCACGGAGTGTTTGGAATTGCGTTTTAGAGGAGATTATTGTCTTTGAAAAATGCAATTCCAAACACCACCTTAACATACCTTTTTTTTGTAACCATGGTTTCTGATACATTGGCCGAATAATCCACGGGGTTTGAACCCACCGCCATACAGACTCAAACCAGGTAAAGCTCTCCCTTTTCAGGAGGTTGGCGTGGCCACTTCAAGGTTGTTTGCACCTAGCAGAGACAACGTTATTAACGAAAAATATTGGCTTTTGCAAGACTCGAACTCAAGACCTATTGGATAATTCTTTCATAACACCCCTTCAAACCAACTGAGCTAGAAAGCTAGTTGTTTAAAACAACCGGAGCAAGAATAGACACAGCCAAAGAGGTTTTTTTTACATAGTAGAATTAGGTTTATAAAACAAAAAAGTTTAGAAATTAATTGTATTAAACAACTATGATTATTTAAAGAGGTTTTTCATAATGGATGACCTTAGAATTGTGGTTTGGAGGATATATTTTGGATCAAAGAAAGGGTCACTTAAATCTAGAAATAATCTGTTACTAGTACTAATCAAGTTTTAGTATTTTAACCTTCGGAAAATGCTAAATTCTAAAAACTAGGACGGAATTCGCTTAATCGTTTGGACATAAAAGGTGGTTCACAAATGGTTTGCCGAAGTATTCGGAACTTGCAAACCAATTACAATAAAGTTGCGAATCGAGTTTCTCATTATACGACTTACTTTCAGATTTGATAATCGCAAATACTTTGCAATTCGTTTGCGAAATGAGGGGCTATTTCTTCATAAGTTTAAAAAAACAAGGTTAAATACTAAACTTTGATTAGTAAAATGATTATTTAAATTACAGGTGTTGCTCAATTTTTTGTTTTGATCTCCGACAGTCCTACGACCGGTTGATAATCTGGATTTGATAAGAAACTTGAAAAGAAACTTGATTTCGTGATACAAACATGCAAAAAAACTATAAAATATTAACTTTGAAGATGCAACGTGATTGCTTGGCGTTGTGTGCATAGATGACAAACCTCAAATAATATAACGAGAAACTGAAATCAGTGATTTACAATGAGATAAGAACATGTCTGCCAAGTTTAATTTTATTTTTGCATCGAAAGATTAATACAGTAGAAGGTTTGAGATAGAGAAGAGATACTTTCACGGTGTGGCTAGAGGCAATAGCTCTTGATGGACGACGGACGATGATTAGACCTGCTCCGATACCATGTCAAATGCTGAAAACCATGTTGTATTAAACTTAATTAGTCACAAACTATTTATGAGTACACATGACAAACAATATTAAAAGCTCAATGATTAAGCAACACTCAGACTTGTGCTATAAGCTAACATGTATATGGTTACTTTTGTAAGAACTTGGCTTTAAGTTATTAATCCCACATCGTGTAAAGAAGAGAAGAGACTTTCTGCTTGATTCTATACCGTGGTGTAGATGACTTAGGCATGATTAGAGAAGTACTATGTTATTTGTTGGTGATATGTGGTTTTTGTTAGGATGAATAAAATTATATCGAACAACAATTTGTTATTCAGCACTAACTTGTAAAGCTCTATTCTAACGTTAATTCATTTAAAATATCAAAGAATATATCAATTAGTATACCTTCTAATGTAACTAGGTGTCTATTATAACTTTTTCTAAGATTTTATTAGTTTTAATAGCAAAATAAACTTTATTTTTAGGTGTCTATTTTTGAGAAAAGGATATTTTATAATATAGCAAACTTACAGGAATTCAATAATGAGAAGGACAGGGGAGACTCACAATACAAAAATAAGAAAAACAAATACATTAGACTAATTCCCTGTCAAAATAATTCAACATACAACCAACACATCATGTTAGGGGGGAGCTAGGTTCAAGATCGGACCGGACCGGGAACCGGGACCGACTTGGTCAAAAGCGGACGAGACCGGACGAAATGGTACGGTCTGGTTGGGTCGGTCCGGTCCGGGTTGGTCTTCGGTCGGTCCGGCCTACATGTGGTAATCTTCGGGTTTTTGGTAAGCCCGGACCGGACCGGACCGAGACCGAGATCGAAACTAACAAAACCGGACGTCGGGACCGGACGCGGTCCGGTCTCCGGTCAGGCGTTCTGTCGGTCCAGGCCCCCCCCCCCCCCCCCCGTCTCCGGTCTATATGCTCACCCCTACATTCATTATACCCACAATATTTTTAGCTATATAATGCCCTTCCTCTTAAAAAACCTTTAATAGACCCTATGAGAAAAACCTTGAAGAAGGAAAAAAAACGAAACAACAAAACCCCCAAAAGAAAAACCAGACTTATAAACTCACCTATCTAAATCATCAAGACAGAAGGACTCAAGAGCCTCAAAAAACACAGTCACCCACATTATCACTCACATAGAAACCAATAACATAGTACCAATATAGCTAAATAAACATCACAGCTCATGAAACCTTCCTTATGCAGAATACACACTAACTTGGCAAGAAACCTGGGAGACATGATAATATATCCCAACTAGACCTTGTTAACCAATCAAAGGACCTTATCCAACTCATCTTTCATCTGCCAGATGACATAAGCATATGAACTCCTCCAAAAGTAAAAATACAAACTCAACAGGTAAGAACTGCTCTCCAAAGCTCCAAGGTATCGGTTTACTTATCAAAAATAGGATTAAACCTTATTTAAAGAGCTTTATAGCAAAAATAAGATCATTTAAGTGTTTTGGTAAGCTTATTAAGCTTGAATTATGAGCTGTATTTAGTGGTTTAATAAGAATCTTTCTTAAGCTTCTTATAAAGTCATAAGAATTACTTTTACATTTTGGTTATATTAACTGACATAGTGCGGTTGCAATATACATAGCTTCAGTGTAAACTAAAGGGTGCAGGATTTTTTGTTTTCGAATAAATTATATAATAGATTATTATGACTTGTAATCGCGATACTCAGATTTTAATGTTTGGAAAAAGAACATTTGCTTCATTTTTTGTCTTAGGTGCACCTTCTTTACCTGTGAATCTAACCCCATAGAAGTATCTTCATTACGTCATTGTTTATCATGCACTAACTAGTTAGTAGTTTTAATTCTTGCACTATATATATTGTAGTTGTTTGTTAAATTGTTTACGTAAGATATGTAAGACGTATTAAGAGAGGATTAGGATGGTTGTGTTGCTTGGTTTCCTTATGATGTAGGGGTGTTATTGTGTGTAATGGTTTGATTCCAAGTAAAAGAACTTACTTAGGAAGTTGTGAATGCTTTCTATTTATAACAGGGGAGAATTAGGGTTCATAGATAATCCATCATGAAGGCAGTGAATCTATCGGAAGTTGACGAGGCAACCGTGTTGATCATCAAGAGCGGACAAGGACAGGACAGGTAAAAACCATTCTCCTTGGCTCGGTACAAATGACATGTGGTTGTGTGCCTCTATATTCAGGTGGGATGGTACATCCGGTAACGCTAGTAACATTGGGGGGGACCAGCCGGTCTCCTACATGAGTAGTCATGCGTAGAGGATACAAGTTATAGCCAGGTGTGGCTGTGGGGTTTGTAGGTGGGCGTCATTCAAGTGATTAGCTAATGATCCTTTATTTTGGGTTGATCGAGAGTGGATTTATAGGCTTGGCCAAGTCCCCCCAGTCAGTTTTAGATCATGTTCATGTGATATAATGTTGGGAATATGTAAGTTAAGTCCCCTAATCGTTGACTTGGCAACCATGGTTCATACTCTCAGGCCTATCCTTCCAGGCTTACGTTATGTCTGCCTTGTAATGATGACTAGCAGATGTCAAATCTTTTGGTTAGAGTGTTTGACATGTACTGGGAAGAGGTGGAAGTTAATGCTTTGCTAGGAAAATACTGAAAAATCATGGATATGGAGTGATTCCCTGTCCTGAGGAGTTGATGTTTTACTCATGCCTTTATTCAAGCGGCGTCATCCACGGATTCCATGCTCTATGAGATTTGACTCAACCATGTGATTGTGGTTGACGTCTGTGTTGACATCAGCATCACATGCGTCTTTCCAATAAGAGGTTCACGCGTTATAAATAAATGAACTGGACCAATGGGCCCTTGCCAAGTGTAGCACATGGACTCGTTCTTTTTTCTTATAAATAGGATTTGTAAAGAGGACAGTTACATGCTATGTTTTTTAGTTTCTGTAAAGATTTATATTTTCTCTTCTTCTTGCTTTGTTTGCCTCCCTCAAACCCTAAAAACTCTTAACGTTCCCAACGAATTTTTTCATGGATGTTGTTCAACATACAACCCAACACATCAGGTTACTACCCACAAGATTATTATATTTACTAATGCCCTACCTCCTTAAAAACCTTTTAAAAAAAAACCTATGGGAATAACCTTGAAGAGGAAAAAAGAGAACAACAACAAAAGAAAACCAGAACCATAAACTCACCTATCAAACATCATGACCAGAAGACCTTAAGCGTGTATCGGTAACCCAAGAATGGGGGTTGGATGTTAAGGTTGTAGCCCCTCTTTCATTTTTGTCTAAGATTAGCGTACCTTGTGTGCATGTTGACCCTGGTGGGACTTTCCAGGTTTATATAGAAATGGAAGGCATGGAAAGTCTTGCATTTCCCGACCTTCTGTACTCTTCAATGCCTACCGAGTGGTGGTGATTGGTCGTTCCTGAGTTCAGTTTAAGTGTGAAAGAAATCAACCGCATAGCCCAAGTTCAAGGTATATTGGCGGGAGACTTAGATGTCACACTACGTATACGCTCACCCTGATCAGTGTTACGTAGTCATCCGTATTCATTTTTTGGCCGCATTTATGGCGCTAAGTGATCTCCCGTGCAATGAGATCAGGGAATATTAATCCCCTGATTTCCTATGGGTGTTTGTGTGTTACCGCAGTTGGGGATTTTATGAAATTTCCAACAGGAGAGTCGTGTCCTTTTTTATAAAGGTAGATACTTCTGTTGGGTTCAAATGCTAAGCAATTGAGTAGTATAGTGTCGCTTACAAGAACAAGATAGCCTCATCCCATCAATAGCACACAATTAAGATGTTAAATCATAATTCTGACACATATAAATCCATCATTGGCAAATGTTAATAAAGGTGTTATTATGTCTCTATAACAATTGTTAAAATATATAAATAATATTTTATCACAATAAAGGGGTATGTCTTTTGAACAACTTCTTGCATTAAGTTACTTTGGTAAAAACTTGTTTTAAGTGCCACATGGGGTGAACAAAGGAACGTGTCCTTACTTATATAGTGTGGTGTATATAACCCATTCAATTTGATATTAGTGATATATAAATAATATTTTATCACAATAAAGGGGTATGTCTTTTGAACAACTTCTTGCATTAAGTTACTTTGGTGAAAACTTGTTTTAAGTGCCACATGGGGTGAACAAAGGAACATGTCCTTACTTATATAGTGTGGTGTATATAACCCATTCAATTTGATATTAGTGGCATGTTGTCGAATTGGGGTACACCAAATTGGTTAATGCTTTGCTTGGGAAAGACTGAGAAATCCTGGATTTGAAATGATTCCCTGTCCTAGGGAGTTGATGTTTTAGTGCGGCCTTTATTCAGGCAGCATCATCCACGCATTCATTGCTCGATGTGATTTGACTTGACCATGTGATTGTGGTTGACGTTTGTGTTGACGTCAGCGGCACTCGCGTCTTTCTATGGTTGAGAGTTACGCGCTTTCAAATGAATGGAACTTGTACCTAATGTGCCGTTGCAAGTGTCTAGCCCATTGACTTGTTTCTTCTTTTGCATATAAATAAATAGGGACTTGTATAAAAATGTAAGTTTACTATGCTAAGTTTTTGTTTATTGTTTAAATATATATTCTTATTTTTTTCTTCTTTTCGTCCATTGTTTGCCTCCCTCAATAAGTCTGTTAGGAGTGGTGCGCCATGGCTCAATCTCGCGCCATAGCTTGGCACGAACCCATGGCACGACCACTCCCTTCCCTCTTATATAGTGTGGTGTATATAACCCATTCAATTTGATATTAGTGGCATGTTTTCGAATTGGGATACACCAAATTGGTTAATGCTTTGCTTGGGAAAGACTGAGAAATCCCGGATTTGAAATGATTCCCTGTCCTAGGGAGTTGATGTTTTAGTGCGGCCTTTATTCAGGCGGCATCATCCACGCATTCATTGCTCGATGTGATTTGACTTGACCATGTGATTGTGGTTGACGTCAGCGGCACTCGCGTCTTTATAAGGTAAGGTTTACGCGCTATAAATGAATGAACTATACCTAATGGGCTGTTGCCAAGTGTAGCCCACAGGCTTGTTCTCTTTGCATATAAATAAATAGGACTTGCAAAAATGACAGTTACAAGCTAAGTTTTTACGTTTCAGTAGATATATATATATATATATATATATATATATATATATATTTTCTCTTCTTCTTCTTCCCTTGTTTGCCTCCCGCAAATCCTAAAATCTCTTAACGTTCCTAAGGAATTTTTTTGTAGATGTTGAAGGCTTTGTACGAAGGTGAGTTTTATCAGTCTTGCAAGGCAAGAAGAAACATGTTAGACTTCGTATTTGTTTTTTTGTTGTAAACAGATAGTGTTGTCATTGTTGTGTGTACTAACCTCATATCCATATTGTATTCGTAGGAATGGGTGGGTATCCGTATTTGCGTTGGTGGTGAAGATTGTAGTTTTAAGCCTGTATCAACGACCCAAGAGTAGGGCTTGGACGTTAAGGCTGTAACTCCTCTTTCATTTTTGTCTATGACTGGTGTACCCTATGTGCATGTTGACCTTGGTGGAATTTTCCAGGTTTATATAGAAATGGAAGGTACGGAGAGTCTTGCATCTGACCTTCTGGACTCTTTAGAAGCCTACAGAGAATCTTGCGTTAACTAAAGCTATCTGTATCTACAAGGGTCCCATCCAAATCAAGGATCACACACGAAACCATGTACCGTAATGAAATCATCGACCATTTTTTTGAAATCACCCCGGGTGCCTTTGGCACCAGCCATTGTCCACCCCACAAGGATTAGCTCCGGCAACGTTAACTCTCATGGCTCAGTGGGGCACCAACTAGAGTAGGCAGGAGCCGAGACTCGAACCCTTAACTTTTTATCTACAAAATCTCTCCGGTGGGCCCATAAGTTTTTCAGAGGTGGGAACCAACTCAGTTTTCGAAATCACCATGTATTCGGCTTTTATTTACAAATTCCTGGTATAAAAAACAAACATGTACCGAAATATCAGTACATTTGTGTTTTAAAAAAACCATTGACTCCATAATTCACAACTACCCAGATCTTGGTCGGGTCTAACCGAATATAACCGGGTCTTGGCCGGAATAACCAAATTTTGGCCGGGTCTATCTGGGTCTTGGCCGGAACATCCGGGTCTTGACCGGGTCTAACCGGATCTGGCCGGGTCTAACCGGATCTGACCGGATCTAACCGGGTCTAGCCGGATATAAGCGAGTGTTGGCCGGAATATCCGGGTCTTGGCCGGGTCTAACCGGCTATAGCCGGGGTTTTGCCAGGTCTTGGCCGGATGTAGCCGGGTCTAGCCGGGTCATGGCCGGATATAACTGAATATAGCCGGGTCTTGGCCTGAATAGCTGGGTCGTAGCCAGATATATCCTGGTCTTGGCTGGATATAGCCGCGTCTAACTGGTTATAGCGAGGTCTAATCGGGTCAAGTGGAACGAGAGATTATCCGGCCCTCATCCATTACTGCTAAAGTATTAAAGTAACTGATCCTTTCTAATGAGAGATTATCCGGCCCTCGTATATTACTAGTTGTATGAGTTGTATGCATCATTAGTTCTCTATAACAGTTGCATGTTTTTCTACAATACCACAACTTCAGCAAGATTATCAGTTGATCCTCGTAAGAGATCACTACAGCTAGGAAACATGATGGTCAAATCTTTTATCTACACGAATACTTTGAGGGTTAAAGGTGACTAGTCAGAACCATGGTCCCGTAAGAAGAACATCACCATATTAAAGTCATATTGCAACTTATTTCCTTTACGGGCAAGGAAGCGCTCAGGGGTAGCTTGTATTCTACTTTTGACGCATCAACGGGCGCGGCATTCTTGACATCTTTCTTGGTTACATCTGAGTTTTTTGTTGTCTTCTCCTCCGGCCAGTTAGATCCACCACTGCTTTAAACATAGTATTAGGATCATCACATAATAATATACACATAAATTAGAGGTAGCAATGGGCAGGTCAGGGTAGATAATGGTAAAATGAGATTGGGCATCAGCCTTGAGTGTGCTCAAAGGTTTCAGATATCACCCGTCATAAACGAGAAACACTGATTCTCTTCAGTCATGTTTACAGCCATGACCTAGATGGAGCACATAATCCATTATCTGTAACAATAGTTCAAGAAAAATAGAACTTCATATTTGAGCAAACGAGCTTCAAACTTGCAAAAACCAATTCCAGGTCATTGTTTACAAACTCTCTAACACTACTCTATCATCGAAACAACTGAATATTTGTCAAAAAAAATAAAGCTTGAAAAAGATACTTGAATCATAGACAACATTTTGTTTGTAATCTTCAAAAACATGAGGATTCTGTTAGAAACATAACAAATCCAAACTCAATATATATTCAAGGAAACCTTAAATTTAAAGGCTTTAAAGAAT